>PVIC010007183.1:0-51704 GCA_004025085.1 Thryonomys swinderianus | reverse complement strand
AACATGTAAAGTGTACTAACAGTTTTATTCAGAACATACACTTCTAGCAACTAATTCCTATCAGATGTTTATATCTATGGTTTATAAAGTGAAACATAAATGCTGACTCTAAGGAGAGAGAAACCTATTTGTTTGCCTGAGTTTCTCCTACTGGCTCTAGCCCATAGCTGGTTCTCAAAGAGTACAATCCACTATTAACTTGCCCTTAAGATAAACTATTAAACTAATCTGGAATTTTCCTCTTGTGTTTTATTCATTTGGTCACTTGGATATTTACAGAACGCCAGTCTAAGACTTCATGAGCTGTTCAAATAAGCCTTATATAAGGTCCCTTAAAAGTTCTTAAGAACAATCTTCTTGGAAAAATAAGTCAAGTGAAACACTGTGAGAAGCCTAGAGATACTTAACCTTCCTCTTCTTCCACTTCCAACGATCTCCCTTCAAAGTCAGCAATCATGTAAAAATAATGTACTTATTATGCAAATAATACACATTCCCCACATCAGATTTTCTCTCCTATACACACACACACACACACATACACACATACACACATACTCACACACATTCTTGATCATCTGGAAGCTTAAAATATTAATTCAAGAATCTAGAGTGAGCTATGTGGTAGCATGAGCTACTCAGGAGTCTGAGGCAGGAGAGTTACTTGAGCTTGTGGGTTCAAGAACACTCTGGGCTACATAGCAACACTCCAACACACACACACATACACACACGAATGCATGCACACACAAGATCACAGGAAAGGAGGAGAAACAGATTCCATGGAGA
Source organism: Thryonomys swinderianus (assembly GCA_004025085.1). Lineage (NCBI taxonomy): Eukaryota > Metazoa > Chordata > Mammalia > Rodentia > Thryonomyidae > Thryonomys > Thryonomys swinderianus. The sequence goes on along the minus strand of PVIC010007183.1, from coordinate 50,915 downwards.
TGGCTCCAAGGTGAAACTTTGGCTAAAGGAAAGAGTCCCTAAGCCCCTGTATCTTGAACCCAAGCAGTTCCACCTTTGCAAGCCTCAGCTGAAAGGGTCTGATTAACAGATAATCCAGACAGGTTAGTTATACCTAATGCTGGAACTTACTCCACCTCTCCAGGAGCAGGAAGGCAAAGCAAAAGCAGGGACAGTACTCCAAGCCTGGAGAGAAGCTCCAGGGGCTCAAGCTTGAGTCTCCTGAGCCCGTGACCCCAGCCAGGGCCCCACACCTTCAGTTTCTTAATGCGTAGGATAGGTCCGACCATAGCATTTCTTTCTACTTCCCAGTGGTAATGAATTGCTCAAATGAGACCTCTGTGTAAAAACACCTGGAAACTGTAAAAATACCATGTATGGTCCAATATTTTAATTCTTTCAATTTCAGTGGCTAATATCTCCAAACTAATGCACAGATTATTTTGGTACAGGGCCTCTGAATTTACCAGTAGCCTTTGTAAAGGGCATATACCTTGTCCTTGAACAGTGAGCAGGGAGGTAGCTGGGACTTAGTACACCCTACTATTTTTTTTTTTTTTGAGACAGGGTCTCGCTTTGTAGTTCAGGCTGGCCCTGAGCTCACTATGGTGCCCAGGCAAGCCGCCGCGAACTCAGCAATCCTCCTGTCTCTGCCTCCCGAGTGCTGGGATTACAGGCGTGAGCCACCACGCCCCGTACTGTGGTATGTGGTATTGATTGCTGCTGGGCATGAATCTCCATGCCCAGCATCGTATGTGGTTACCGGGGATCGAACTCAGGACCTTATGCTTGTGAGGCAGGCGCCAGAACCACTGAGCTACCCCTCTGGCCCTACACCCTACTATTTTTAAAAAGGAAATGAAATTAGAACAATGAAAGGGCTTACTCAAAATCAAATGCATCTCAGTGCATCTGTCTTCTGGTGGAATGCTCTTCCTCCTCCTGCACTTTGCCTATCTCACAAGGCAAAAAAAAAAAAAAAAAAAACCAGCCCTGTGCTCGCTTCGGCAGCACATATACTAAACACCCAGCCCTGCTGGGGGAGGAAGCACATTCTCCAGTTTACCCACCTTCACAGTGTGCTGTGCACACAGGCAGGGGAAGGCAGAAACAGGACACGTGAGACAGCACAGAACTCCAACATAAATCACCTAAGACTATCCAGCACTTCCAAGAGTGTCTAACCTAGACATTTCAGATTAATAAAGGACAACAGGTTCACATCAAATTTCTTGGACTAATGCTATCGAGGTAGGGCAAAGTGTATGCATGGTTGTAATATGGCATGACTTAATAACTGTGTATGAAATAACAATTACCACATTCTGTGAAACAAAAGATCAAAAACTGAGAAGCAACGACCTTGTCTTAAACCAAAGTTACAAAATATTCTATCAGATGAAGATATTGATGTATGTATAACAATAGCAGACATTCCAGAATGAAGTATTTACTCGAGTTGAAAAGCGGTCACCTTGACATACCAGATGGTCCTAGTATAAGCTTAATTCATGCAAAGTTAGCCATTTGAAGTCCCAAAACACAGAAACAGGAATAAATTAGTTCAAAAGAAACTGCTGCAGGCCAAAATTAGCAGAATGCTCTTGAATTTAATCAGAATTAAATCAAGAAAAGAATTGATCCCAAGATCTACTTAAAAGTATAAAACTCAAAATTCAAACAATCACCACCCAAGAAGGTACTTATAAATTATTTTCAAAATTTGTTTTAAGGACATATTCCCTAAGGTTCAATAACAAAGTAACAGTTTTTAAGTGAAGTTAAAATATTTTTAAGTCCATTGATGTCAAATTTTATTAAGAAGAATGTAAAAGGAGTAAAATAGGAAGAATTCTAATAACTTTTATATTCAATAGAAAATTCAATAAACCTTAAGACAACTATAAAATCAATGGTTAATTTTGATGAGATCATCTTACAATGTAAACAAGGAAAGTGCTTCTTTCCTACCCATTGAAAAGCCCAAGAAAATTGCCTCTTGAGTAGCTTCTCCCTCCGGTCCAAAAATTATCAACTTATATCTCTGTGCAAAGAATTTACCAGCGGAGTCTCTATTTCTTCACCAATAAAATGAGTACCCTTTCCTTAAGGATTGCTGGAGACCACAAAACACTAAAATTTTACCACTTAAGTAGATTATTATTTAAAGAAACACAAGTCATATTCCTTGATCTTGTTCTGTACTGCAAAAAGAACAAAATGAAAACGAAATATTCAAATGGAGTTCTGTTCAAAAGATATTTGCTAAGAACTGTGCAGCATACTCGACACTGTACCTAAAACACACTAGACAAAATCACAAGGTCCTGGGGCCGGAGGGCTAGCTCAGTAGTTCCGGCGCCTGCCTCGCAAGCACAAAGTCCTGAGTTCGATCCCCGGTGACCACATACAATGTTGGGCGTGGAGACTCACGCCCACCACATACCACAATGCCGGGCGTGGTGGCTCACGCCTATAATCCCAGCACTCAGGAGGCAGAGACAGGAGGATTGCTGAGTTTGCTGCAGCTTGCCTGGGCTATATAGTGAGTTCAGGGCCAGCCTGAACTACAAAGCGAGACCCTGTCTCAAAAAAAAAAAAAAAAAAAAAATCACAAGGTCCTGATCCTTCTTTGTGTCCTCATCGTTACACCTGATACCTGAAGTGTAGCTGATACGGACAAACCAGAGGTCAGTGAAATCCTCTGAAACATCCACCCTGTTTTCAAGACCGTCACATTATCTCAGCACAAATGCTCATAAATTTATAACTATGACGTGGTTACATCCTTTTAAACCCTCTGTTAAACTGTAAATATCTTACCTTGAAAATGCAACTAACTCCCCGAGCCTACAAAACATTCTCACGGAGCACCTTAGTAGAGTGAGACAGAAATTAGCAGGGGTTGTCAGGGGCTGACAGGGACAGTGGGCGAGCACAAAGAATAGGAAGTTACAGCGCAATGGGTATGGAGCCGCAGGGAAGTTTGCAGGGTGGAGCGTTCCGGAAGTGGGCGGTTACACAACAGTGTGGGTGTACTTAATGCTGCCCGATGCCCCTCGAAAATAGGTAAGATAGTAAATTGTATCTTGTGTATTTTTTACACCAAGTCTTAAAAGTACACAAGTAGCTTGCTGGAACTTAGAAAAACTAAGAAAAAGAAATGTATATGTGTAGTACCTGCTCAAAAGATATACTGTAAAAGAAAATCAAGTGTCTTCAAGATTACCCCTGTAAGGCTAGCACTCATGCACTCCTTCCAATGGGACTTCTCCAGTAGGAGTGAAAGGGTGGCGCTTTCTCCAGGATGTTTAAAATTGCATAAACCTGACAACCAACAGTGTCCAAGTCCATAACTGTCTCGAGAAACTTTTAGTTAATAGCTGGAACAATTTGAAAGACTACAATGCTTAGATGTTGTCGTTTTGCAGTTGGTAGCATGCCAGATAAAATATCTGATGCCTATGAAATGGAAATCTCCCACTATGAATACATTTTAGTATAAGCATATCCATTTATACATTTTAGTATAAGCATGGGATATATTTATACTAGGAAAAAATAAACCTATTTTTCATCTGAGATTTAAATTTAACAAGGTAACATACTTTTATATGCTAAACTTGCCACACCTATTTTTAATTTTGTTCTGGGTTAAAACATTTAACAGGAAATAATAAAGAAATTACATTACATAGGTTGCACATGAAAATGACGCAGGTGATATTAACATACTGAGCTGTAGAAAGATACTAGCACTGTGTTTGGGGAAGTTATGCACATTTTTCAGCCATGTGTATGCATTTAGGTTATCACCTAGGTATAAAAATTAGAGTTCATTAAAAAATTTAATTTATACTTTCTAATTTACTTTCTACAAGTTACTGAGATCTTCAAAGATCTGATTTTATTACTGATACACTTTGAAATTGTTCTTAGGAAATCCTTATCCTCCCTCCTCCTCCCCCACCCCTTCCCAATGCTGACCCGGTCAGAGGAGCACCACCTGCTATGACCCTGCATAACTGGAGTCAGGCTCAGATCTGCTCATGTCCGTGTGAAATATAATATGCACATGATCAGATCCTCTATATATGAGGGAAAGGGAATCCCCTTTTCATGGATGGAAGAAATATCAAGTAAATAGTCTCAATTTCCTGATAAGAGTGGGTAGAGAAACCCATTATTAACAGTCTAAATACAAGAATGTTTTTAATCTACAAATAAAGGAAATAAAAAAATATTTTCCAAATGTTGCCAAGTTTAAAATGTGCACGTTCAAAACAATGGCTGCTGAACAGAACGATTCTGTTATGTTCTGAGTAACAAGAAAGAAATCAAAACATTAAAAAGGATCTTTAAAATTCATAAAAATTAAAATTTCCCACCTTAAAGAGGCACTGCGTTCACAGGAAACTGAATCATCTTTTGGAAATACCTCTAAGGTAGATGTTTATATTTACAACCTCGCCATTTTTCTGTCCCCTTTACAATGTCTTAACCTGTGCCATTTCTTCCACACCCCTCAGGCTCCCACCGTCACTTCCTGTCTTCCCCTCTTCCCCTTTCTGGGGTGGCCCCGGGAGTCTCCGGGCACTGTGACAACCCTGCAGTCAGCCCTCGGCTCAGCCCCAATCTCAGCGCTTTGGATCGGTTTCTCCTATTCTGGAACTACGCTCAATCTCCTTCCAGCTAGCGAAACGCTTCCCAATCCTTAGCTGGCCAAAGAACACCCGAAGGGCTCATAAAGTCATAGAATCAATCCTGTTTTCACACAAGAAACCTAGATTCAAGTAAAGAGAACACTGCCCTTTGGCCACACTCCCAGGTGATGTTGATGAGGCTGGCCTCAAGCAGACAGTTGGAAGACCAGGGCAATCCTGGTCCTCGACGATAAACCCACTTCACTTCCTAAACGGACACAGGAGGAAACTCGGAGGACAGCATAAATTCTCACGTTGCTCCTCATCAAGGCGGCCTGCCTATCCGGAGAAGACGAAATAACTTAGATTAAAGATCTAATTAAAGTGCACCTGCTCTCTCTCTCCCATTACTCAACAGAAAACTAAGATTCTGAGGAGAGAAGGTGCCCTTGAGATGTAAAAACTGCTCAGAAGTAACTGTTCATAGGGCCGGGACCATGGCAATGCCACGCTGGTTACAGTACCTGGAGGACCCAGCAGTCCCCAGAAGCAAACCAGCTCGGATATAAACATGTACTCGCTTTACGATAGAAAGATCTGCGGGGCTGATTTCACATCCTTGGCATCAGGGAGTGAGTGCTTCTTGCTTCCTGGTGCCAGGAATTTCTTGATCACAAGGATATTACTCATTCCTGTGAGAGGGAAGAAATGTGGAGAGAGCAGAGGGAACTATGACTCTCAGCGGAAAGAAAGTTTCGAGCAAGCTCACATCGGCCAGGCTCGGCTGTGATTAGAAAACCTTCATTCCAGATGTAAAACTTTTCCAGTACAAGAAATGATACTGTAAAGATCTCTGGACATTGGCAATTTCTTTTTTTTGGGGGGGGGGGGGATGTGATTACCTGGTTTTAAGAGGCAAAGTAGTCAGACCTGTGCTGTCCCCAGACATGGGTCAGGCGGGTTTTTCTCTCTCCAGCCCTGTGTGTATCAGCTGCTGTGTGGCCCACTCCCCAGAGCCACTGCCTCATAGCCACATCCACACCAAACAACTGTTGGCACAGAAGCTGTGGTCAATGCCACAAACTGTCCCTCTGTTCCAAAAGCTAGTCTGAAGGGCATTCTAGTAGGCAGCCACGCAAGCTCATTTTATGGGTCCATCCTGCCTCTCCCAATTATCCAGGAGGGCTCTTGGTTTTCCTGTCACAGCAGACTCACTCTTCAGGGGTTTGAGCCAATGGATAGCGGACAGGGGCTGCCGATACTGAAGTGACCTTGCCCATTCTAGGCTGGCTTCCATCCCTCCTACTGGACTGACATGCTCTGATCAAGCTCACGAATGACCCCCAGGTCACCAGCTATGAAAGATATATTTCTGATCATATCTTTGCCTCCCAGTCACGTTGGAAAATGGGCACATTCTATATGCTACACTTCCTCTCCAGGTTTCCACAGCAACACACACCTGGTTTGCCTTGACCACTCCACTTTTCTGACATTTCCTTCCCAACCCAAACTCTCAATGTCAGTGTGTCTTGAGGCCAGGCCTTGGACATATTCCCTTTCCTGTGGAGCCTCTCCCCTGTGACTTGAAATAGCTCTATTACTACAAGCCCAATAAATAGGTCCCGATCTCCTCTCTCAACTCTGTAAATTACAGTACTGTAACCCTTACTGGTTACTCAACACTCTCCTGACCTTTCAAGTTGAATATGCCTCAAACCTTCTAATTTTCCTTCCAAGCCAGTTCCTCCACCTCCCCAGCTAATCTTCCTCATTCCCATCAATGGGACTTCCACCCCTGGAGCTGCTCGAGCAAGATGAGGATTTTATTTCTGATTCCTCCACTGTCCTCACATCACACTTACTACTAAGACCGTAGCTCTGAACTTGACATCGGACTGCTCTCTACCCTGCCTTCAACTTTAGCGAGGTTCAGTTCCTGCACCAGGGTTCTGCTGACACCTGTTTCCGCTCCTTCCCCTGCAGAGCCATTTTCAGGCAAGAGCCAGAATTTCCCTATCAGAAGCTCCACGTCACTCTCTAGCTGCATACCCGTCTGTGGACTTCCATTCGTAGCACACAGTGCAGCATACCAGCACCAGCACCCGATTTTCTTTCCATTAAGTAACAGGGACATGATATTTAGTTTACACTTTGTCCAAAATAAAATTTCAGGTGTCTTTTGCAACCAAAGACAAGTGTATGACAAAGTTCCAACCAACTGGCTCAAAATGATGGTGCTGGGACTTCTGGGAAATCTTTGCAAGAAAATAGACCAGTAGAAGACAGTGCCCACTTAGGTCAGCTCCTTTCTTCTTCTGGTCCCTGACAAGGAGGGAATAACTGAAGTTGTAGCAGCCATATTAGGCCACAATGTAACTTTCCGGGCGGGAGTTACATAATAGAGTAATAAACCCCAAAGAAGTCGAACAAAAGAATGAATCGATAGAAACCTGGGTTCCAAATTAACCTGCATTTCCTACTACATTCCAGTTTTCTTTAGAGAAGAAAGATGAACTCTGTATGTTGTGCAAGTCACTCTTATTCGGAGTGTTCAGTTACAGGCAGATAACTCTGAAAATAAATGCTCCACTGGAATCATACCAGCTCTTACAAATAATCAAGTGATACATGATCTGACTGTGCATCTCTCTCCCCTCCCCCCTCTCTCTGTCTCTGTCTGTCTGTCTCTCTCTCCCCCCCCCTTACCATCTTCCTTTTCTACTATATTTCAACCCAACTGGCCTCCTTGTGATTCTTCTTCAGGCCCTTTGCATAGGCTCTTCCCTCCCAGCCCTCTATAACTGGCTCTTCACCATTTTTACTCTGCTTAAATGTTGTCCTTCTAAGTGGTTTTTCTTGCCACCCCAGTCTACACTACTCTTCCCCAGTACATACTAATTCAGGACCATTGGCTGTAACACTTTTTCCCCTTCATACAGACTCTTTTTTGTCATTGAGCTTACCAGGGATAACAAGCTGCCTTGCTGGGGTGAGCTGTATGGCAAGGATATATGTACAGGTGTCTTGTGTCTCTTGCCAACAATTATACCCTAATATTCACCCCAGCCCAGGATACAGCAGAAATCCAGGCATGTGGCTTGTAAGACTTGTAAAAGACACTGACTGCAGTCTCCATCTTCCTGCGCTGCTCCGTGGGGTCTGAAAAGTCCCAGCTATGGTGTTGCAAAGACACTCAAGTGTCCCATAAAGAAGCTCATGTGAAGAACTTCAGCTTCTTGTCAGAGGTGACCACTGACCACCCAGGAGCATGAAGAGGCCTCAACTAGTCAAGTTTGTAGACAAATGGCATGTGGGCTAGAGCCTCACGTGAGATCGTGAGCCAGAAGGCCAGCTAGGAGCCCCTGGGTTCCAAACCACAGACTTCACAAGAGGTAATAAATGTCAGTTGCTCAAAGCTGCTATATTTTGCCTCAAGATTTTACTCAATCATAGTAATGTGATAAAGATGAAATTTATATTGGCCTCTACTCCAAATTTCTAATACAGAAGTCCTATCGCCTTTATAATTTCTTAAGTCATTGAGGTGCTGAGTGCATCCTTTTTTTGGTTTAGTTTTTTTAAGAGGAATGCCACTTCAATTTTATTTCCCAATAAAATTAAAAATATAGTGCCATCATTCCTTAAGTAGAAGACCATTCACTTAATTACAGTAGAATAAAAGACAATTACTATCAAAAGCAAGGGTTGCAGGTGTTTCTTTCATATGCCAACTGCATTTTAAATTGCTAGATGTAGATCACATCCTGATGATTCTAAGCTCCACGTAAGACTGTTTTCACCAGCTATCAGCTTTTAATATTTAAAAAAATCAGTGGTTCTGGAATAGATGGAAATATATGTGTGTTGTACATGTGTCTTGCATATATGTCTTAAAGTCACAGAGTTCTACTACTATTCATTTAGTACTGGCTAGAAAGGAAAAGACAATAAAATACTCACTACAAAAAAATGGTTGTACAGAATTCTAATGTATCTAAACTTGCCACTCTAGAATGCTATAATTATATAGCCTTTGAAAACACAAAGTGGCAAATTAAAAGGATTCAAATAAGATTATTCTTATTATGTTTATTGGTACAGTGTAGATACACATAAGGATCACATTCATCATATATAATTTGTACTTGCACAAGATGTATCTTTATTTTTCCCCGTTCCCCTTCCCCTCCCTTCTACTCCTCTTCCCCTTCTCATTGCATCTGTTGTGTAGCTCTTTGGTCTTCTGCCCCAGTTCCGGACACAGAGCTCCTATTCTCTGGGACGTCCCAGGGAACAGTATCCGCTGCTACTCTAGTGTGGCAACTCCCCGGGGGAGCTGATCCACAGAAGAGCCAACCCAGGATGCGAGGCCTAGAACCCACCGACCTCCCCACCCCATGCTCTGGGAGCAGAGATGAGCCAGAGACTGCGTTAACAATCAATAATGCCCACCTATGGAAGATCCCATAAATATCTCTCACCAACAGGCCTCGCGAGTGTTCCGAATGATGACACGTGTGTGCTGGGAGGCTGTACATCCCAACTCACAGACCACAAGCTCCGCGTCTCAACCTCGTACATTTGCATTTAGCCATTCACCTGCATCCTTTTCATATCCATTATCCATAAAACAAACCAGGAAATGTGTTTCCCTGAATTCTCTTAGCTTCCCTAGCAAATAAGTCAAACTCTCTCAATGTTAGCTGTCCCTCGGGGCTAAGACTGGAGCCTTTTCTCTTCTTTCTGAGAACTCCAATTCACGGCCAGCTGGGAGAAGCGCAGGTAACAGACTCCGCGTGAGTGGCACCGGAAGTGGACAGTCTCCTGGAAGGGCGCCCTTCCCCTGTGGGACCTGACTCTGACTCCAGGTGGACAGTGCCAGAACAGAACCGAATTACAAGTCGCCCAATTGGCACTGGCTGAAAATGGGTTATCAATGGAGAGAAATCCCTACATGCTCCGGTCCTAAAAGTGTGGTGTTGACCAGCTAACAAAAGAGCGTTTGTTTTGCTGATACAACTAATATATATTCCCATCATTTAAATTTGGTAAAAACTGTGTTTGCATGTAGACAATCACTACGCTGTCTAAAACTTGAAAAAACATTAGAGTTCAAGTGATGGGGATAATAAAATAATTTTTGGACATTTCAAATTTTCTGTTGCAAACCTATTTGGCTTTAAGGGAGAGGCTGTTGTTCAACAGACCTACAAAAAGAAAAACATTCATGACACACACTAAGGCCCAATCGCTTCTCTTGCACTGGAGAAAGCACAGCACAGGAAACAACTCACAGAATCAAGCTCTAATTTTAATTCTGGTCTTTCCTCAGAAAAGTTTTTGGATAAAGTCACACAAGTGTTCACTGTAAAAATAAAGACTTTTGTGGACAAAACATGAAACTGCTTCTGATTTCTGTTTTCTTCAAATCACTTTCTTTTTACACTAGTATGTAATTTCTTTTTTGTTGACTCTCTTTCCTTCTGGGTTGTTCAGGTTATCTTCTGGAATCTCTTCCCATGTGGCTCCTAACATGGAAGAAGGATATCTAGAGGGAAATTCCTCCTAGAGAAGAACTGCTTGAGTTGGAATCTGCAAGGTACAAGGGAAAGAGTGGCAGAAGACACACGGATTGACGTCTCCATCCAGGGTGGGTACTGAGTCTTCACTGTTCATGGTCAAATTCAGTTCACTGAAACAGCACACGGTTCTGGGTCTGATTTCAATGGAGCCGTAAGTGTTCCCAGAGTGTGAGTCTCAAACTAAGGCCCATAAGCCTAGTCTCAAAGTATGAAAGTTTTATTTTAAAATTTTTTTTAAAACTTGCATTTTTGAGAGTTGTGATGCATACCTGTAATCCTGGTACTCCAGGAGGCTGAGGCAGGAAGACCAAAAGTACAAGCCTAAAGCTGGGGCAATTTAATGACGTGGTGAGATTCTGTTTCCAAAGAAACACATGCCTTTGTTCCAAACATGATTTTGCTTTATGAACATAAATTTTACTACAGTGAAATAAGGTGTTAAATGTTATTAATTTCGATAAATGTATGTACCCATGAAAATAACGCTACCACAAAAGATATAAAAATTTGAGTCATGATACAGTGTAAAATTTTCAGTCATCCTAGGAACTTATCTTGGGCTCCTTTCTGGCCAATCTCTACCACAGAAGTAGCTACTGCTATGATTTCTATCACTACATGAATTATAATCGTTAAAAATTGAACACAGGGCAGGGATGTGGGTAAAAATGAGAATTGACCTGTGTCACATATTGGTACAAATTCCCCAATGTTGTGTGTGATTGTGAGCTGTGTATATAATGTACCAATAAAGTTTACTGAATAATGAAAAAAAATTGAACACTTTCAGAACCATCTGGATCTTATAACTGAAGAGTGTCTATTTTATGTTCCCAGTCAAGTCAGTACATTAGTATAATATCTCAAATATCTGTGGTATGATTTAAAAAATAAACAAAAGCATAGACCAAAAATCCGAGCCCTGGTAGCACAGGCATGCTAAACATAAAAGAACCGATGCCACATTGGCCAATACCACACTTACATTGCAAGTGACAGTTTATTTTCAGCAACATATTACCATTGTTTTCTTTTTACTACAGAATTTTTAAGTCAGCTTTGGGTTTTACAATTGCAGAAGAACTATAAGCATGAAACATTCTGGCCAAGTTTTACACTTTTACATGTTTAAATAAAAATAATTTAAGTCAACAGTGACAAACCACAATGATATATTTTTCAAAGTAAGTCATTACATTAGCCAAGTTTGAAAAGCATCGTCAGTGTCTGTGCATCTACTGTAACAAAATCAAGCTATCTTCTTGAAGAGACAAAGACCGAGGGCTTGGAGGTCATCACGAGTCTTGGTATCCAGATTAACAGTGCTCATTTCTTCCAACTATCTTCCCAGTATTTGGGGGTAGAACTCAAACTCCACACGAGGCAAGTGCTCTAGGAGCTTAGTCCTAAGCACCCCTCTTCTTATGCCTATCTCAACCCAAGAACGACCATGCCTGTTCCAACCCACAATGTTTCCATCTTTAAGTTCTATAACTTTTACAAAATTCAACAGCAGTAAGTATTTTTTAATGAAATCAAAGCAGTCTTGTGGGATAAGAATTTCCAGTGGGGGGGAAAAACCCACAGTATATACTAAATTTGGATATTTAATTTCTGAAATTAGACAGGAATATGTTTCTAAATCCCAAGTTCATAAAATGTCTGGAATTGCACATTACACTTTGGTTATAAATATGTGCATTTTTTAAACTTGTCTCTCTAGCTTTCTTCCTATCTCAAGTAGAACTCTAATCCCAAAAGACGGCTAGAAATAATCACATTGCCCTACAAACCTGGTGGCACAGTCCTCTAAGAACACAGTCAACAAAGAAATGGAAATACAGAGAGTATATGAAGAAATGAAGAGAAAAAAGACATAATCTATATTTAAAACAATGATACAAAAGTTAAATTGCGCCATTCGTATATTCAAACACAGGCTTCCCTTAATAAGGAAAATATTCCATTTTTTTAATCTCATTCACATACTGGAAATTATAAAAGGCAACACTTAACTTTGAGACAGAATATCAAAGAGATAATAAGATACTGTAACAAAAAAATGGTGTGATCTCAAAAGGAAAAATTTTAATTATTTGCTCAGTTTTTGCAAGTAATTTGAAAATGTTTTACTTCTTTTCAATAAAATGAACACATTAATAGAAATGAGCTTAGAGTATTTATATTCATATATGCTAATTATTTTAAATATGGATTAGATTCACTTCTACATGAAAACTTATATTTCCTTATAATCACTATAATAAATTATACATTAAATTTTGTTATATATATTTTAGGAAGCTATTTCAGAACACATAGCAGTAAGTTACTTTATTTACTAAAGAATCCACTTCTTTGTTTCTGTAGTAAAAATGGTACACTTTGATTATAAAGCACTAGGAAAATAAGTTCCAAATTTTTGAGGTTAAATATATACATGAAAATAGTTATGGATCACTAATGATCATGATTTGTTGTAAAATAACTAGCAGGGCATAAACTACTGGGAAGTAGAAATACCTCAGTATGATAAAGAACATAAGTACAATGGTTCCTTATCCTTCCAAGATCTGCAGGTTGAGGAATGTCACTGTGGTGTTTGCTCAGGGTCAGGGACAGGTTCCCAGTGCAGGGACCAGCTGAAACTAGACATTGCCATCAATATAATGGTAAAACACAGCCCAGAGAAAACACATCAGAAATATTTTAAATAGATGAGTTCCAAGAAGGAGCAACATTGTGACGTTCTTGCTTCTTCAAAGAACTGAGTGATCCCAAGCAAGTCAAGAAAAATAACTATAGGTATTTGTAGTTACGTGATAGTAAAAACATGTCATTTCTCTGTAGATGTAACTTTCATTACATGTAATTAACCACAGATCAGTCTTGCAGTATGAGATACTATTTAAATGTCTAAAATTTACCAAAAAAAAAAAATCCCTGGCTTAGAAATTGTTGGATATAACTTTAAAAATTGGATTTTCCATGTTTCATTTAGTCTTCTTACTCAAACATTTTATAAAGTTACAATCATACCATTTTGGTTTCCAAAGAAATAAGTGTATCTAACTATCTGAATGCTTAATATTTGGGAAGAGTTATAAACTATTTAAAATTATTTATAAACAATGAAAGCACCAGCTTTCATTGAAAAGCACCAACTTTTTCAATGAAGTTTAGTCACTGGACTCTCAAATTCCAAGCTGTTTCTTATAACCTCACCTAGAGACCAAATCTCAAACTAATCCTTTCTCGACTGCAGAGAGAGACAGGGAGAGGGAGGAACCCAGAGGGGGAGGGGGAGGGGGAGGGGAAGAAAGAGGAATGGAGACAGGGAAAGGAGGGGGAGGGGGAGAGGAGAGAAAGGAGGAAGGGGAGAGGGAGACTGACTGAGAAAAACACTACTAGATTTTCCCTTCCTGATGCTCCTTTCTAATACCAACCCCTAATGCTCTTCTACAGGTCCTTTGTCAAGGAAGCTTAAGGTCCACTCCAGCTGTTCAAATCAGCTCAAGCTGCCCTACTTACAGACAGTACTCTGCCACACTCAGGGAAGAAGTGGAAATGAGCCCTTATCTGTGAGCTGATGGTTTTACTATAGAGGATGGAGAAATAATGATGTAAACCACAGGTTGAAAAAATAGCCATGTCATTTAAAATACTTTTCTTACTCTCCATGGGTGAGAAGGTACTGACAAGAGCTCTTGGGCTACTTTTAATATTTCAAGCCCATAACAGAAATTGTATTTAAAGTTTATTAAGGTGGCAGAATCCAACAGGAAAATAAACTGATGAGGCTTCTGTGAAAATTAAATTGTCAGCTCAGTAAAAAGGGGTATCTCATGCTGACAGCTGCATTGACTTCAACACAGGAAAAATTGGAAAAGATACGGTTACTTAAGAAATGACTTGGGGCCGGAGATTTGGCTCAGTGGTTCCAGCGCCTGCTTTGCAAGTGCAAGGTCCCTGGTTCAATTCCCGGTAACCACATACAACAATACTGGGCATGGTACACCCACTGGCAATCAGTACCTCATATCACAGATGCTGGGCTTGGTGACTCATGCCTGTAATCCCAGCACTCGGGAGGCAGAGGCAGAAGGATTGCTGAGTTCCAGGCTTGCCTGGGCTACATAGTGAGCTCAGGGCCAGCCTGAACTATAAGGCGAGACCCTGTCTCAAAAAAAAAAAAAAAAAAAAAGAAATGACTTAGGGAGGCTAGGTTAATGGTCAATGCTGAAGCACATGCTTGGCATGCCTAAGTTCCTGAGTTCAACCCTTAGCACCACCCTTTCCCTGGAAAAGTGAAAAATGCAGTCAGCACTGGGTTACAAAGCACGAAGGAACCTTTGTAAGGATCTTGCAACTCTGCTGAATCATCCAACCTCCTGCGCAGGGAGACTGTTGGCCACCGGAGAACAGAAGTCAAGCAATGTACATTCTGCAAAAAAGGGAAGTTCACTAAGGAGCAAAATGACCCCTGTCCTTCCAAAGAAAGTCAATATGGTCAAGCAAGACCATGATCCGTCCTGCAAATAACACAACTGGTAGAGGGGAAAACAGACGAGCTAAGGAGCTCTGTACATGGCCCCAAAAGTAAACATTGAGAAGCCTTAACTCACACTGACAAGTACACAGTATATATAGAGATAGATTAATTTTGATTGACACAGGTCTTACTTTAACTTGGTCTTTAACCCCCACCAAAAAGTTAGTGATGATAATATTAAACAGAAAGCAGGTAGAGACAAAAAGGAATTCCAAACACTGCACCAACCCCTAGCAACAGTCTCCAGTCATATCTTTAACTTTTTAGCCTACAACTATAGAAGCCATGATTCTTAGATGCTCCCCCCCAAAAAATATGTCTGTCAGCCTCTCTTAGTATTCCCATTATGTTATTTTGATCTACATTAAAAAATGATTTCTTATATAAGTATGCCTATAGAGTGGAAACACCATATAGATTTTCTATTACACATTATTACTTTTGTAATAGAAACTAACTTTCTATTACCTACTTTAGGCTTTATTTGGTTATCTAGAGCCGTCACTTCCAAGATCTCTAGATTTACAAAGCAGAGGCCAAATCCCAAGTTCTAAACCCTGTAATTACAGTTTTAGTGGCCAAATATACAATAAAAATGTAAATGATCTTTTCAAATTTATACCTTGGCCATCATTACAATTAAAATAAATTAGATATCTGAATAAAATACTTTCTCACTAAAAAACAGAGAAGAATATATATACTCTTACACTCTACCTTCTGTATCTGGGTAAACATGTCAAGACACAGAGGTTAATATTTTTAATTGAATTCTTTATTGGTACATTTTATATACAGCTCACAATCACACTTAACATTGGGGGAATTTGTAGTATATGACACAAGTGAATTCTCATTTTTACCCATATCCCTACCCACCCCACAACCCCCCACCCCCACAAAGGTTAATATTAAAGCTAATACAAGATTCTATCTTTAGTTTGGGGCCCTTTGCTTCTTTAATTATGCTTACACTATTTATATCTTCCAGGCTTCTCTAGCTCTTAGCCAAGCTGATGCTCTCCTATGCTTGTATTAAAACTATGGTATTCACACATATTCTTCTACAAATTTGTTTTCTGTATTACAAAACCTACATTCAGAAACTAATACACTGTCAGATTCTGCCTTCAGCCTCAAGGGCATGCTGATAACAAAGTCTGTATTTCTATGGATTCTTTAGGTCAGTCAGGGTGGGACTTTGTTCCTGGGCAAGTAAAGCAAGCACTGTCCCTCAGCCTGAAGCAGTTAGAAGACAGAACTCCAGTCCCTCTGCTTCCTGTAGGAATTAAAGGCAAGAGCCGGTACACTCGAAGGAAGACAGCAAAAAGGAGACAAGGAAAAGCACAATTTTTTAAAAAACTGTACTTTTCAGAAAACTGCACTTTTCAGAAAACTCCAACTTCTGGGACACAAGTTACCAACAGCCTTGTGTAGTAGAACTCCCTTGATTAATTTATGCTTATTTCCTTCCAGACCCATGGCATGCCAAATTCCTTAAGGATACTGTAAGTCTATATACTACCTTTAACGATAAGATAAAGTACAGAAACTTGATTGTAAAGAACAAATTGAGAAAATTCAAAAACTGATAAAATTACCTATTATAAGAAAGAAGAAAACCTGGGCTGGAAACCTGCACCTATAGGATGGGCTGTTGTCCTTGTAGAGGCAGCCGTCCTTGTTTTTCTCCCATAAGCTAGAACTGAAATGCAATTTCTCAAAGATTAACAAATTCCACTGGTTTCTACTCCCTTGAAAGAAACCTAAATGTCCCTCCTACAAAAAAACACACGCCTTTCTCCTGAGGGCTTAAATTCTATTCTTTGAGCATGTAGTTTCAAAATTCCACACAATAAATCCCTCCGAGTCTCTTAAGGAAAACACTAGATGGGCTTAATAAAAATGAGAGATAGCTTTTAAAGCCTGCAATGAAAAGGTATAGAGAAGAATATATGTGCATCAGCAAAACACAATACTCTATATCTAGTCTAAACATTGGCTATGATGATTTTCTTGGAATAAAAAAGAATTAATTTATAAAATGTCTCAAAGTATTTCTTTACTACAATTTATACCCAGTATCATTATCAAAATCTACAGAAGGCATTAAGCTGTTAGGCTAAGAGATTACCAAACAATATTTACTACTTTATTCTATTTTATTGGACATTTGTTGACAAATATAAAGACAAAATTAAAAACAAGATTAGGGTTATAGTGCCAGAAACATAATTTTTGAGGTTAACTTAATGTAGTTATTTTATTATTTTATTTTATTTTTGAATAATGTCCTATGGTCCAGAAGAAAAGAAAAGAACAAGCCAGCCAGGGGCACACCTGCAATCCCAGCTGCTTAGCAAGCTAAGGGGGACTGCAAATTCAAGCTTGGAAAACTTAGCAAGACACTGTCTCAAAATACTGTATAAATTAAAAGGGCCTGGGGATGTAGCTCAAGGATAAATGTCAATCCCCAGTGCTGCAAGAAAAGCAAACCAGCGCTCAACCTAACCCAACCCTGGGGCACGCAAGATTAAGTGGAAGGTTAATAGGGGGAGTTGAAGCCTGGAGCTACAGAGGGCTTCCTTTCCCTTCCGGCAGGCTCAGGCCCCTTGCTGTGCCCTCTGACATGATTTTTTGCGCCCTCTGACATGATTCGACTAGCTAGCTTATCCTCACTGCTTACATCGCCCTACTGCGGCTGTCCCCGCCAGATTCTAAATTCCATGAAGTCCACATATTAGGACACCAGTAATGCTGACGACAGACGGGGAAAGGGAAGATAGGAAGATGGGTATCTAGAACATGCTCCTGAAAGACAACAATTATCATCCCCCATATTAAAAGTGGGGAAATAAGTCTTGAAAGCTTATTTGACTTGTTCAAAGTGCGAGTCACATGACCAGATTCTAGAATTAACATCAGCCTGTGTAAAAGCCCCTAACATTTCTAATTCAGATGTTCTGGGTTCTACTTCTGATTCTGACTCCTTGCTCCTGTTGATCCAAAACAAGAAACAAATTATCTGAAGCTAAATTTTTACCTCAGTTCAATGGCGATCACAATATCTGGTTAGTAATGTTATCAGCATAAAACAAGGGTACAAAAGGGTATTTCTACCCTTCAGAAATCTCTAAGCGCTGAAACAGTACCTGGGACAGCTGTCAGTTTTAACCAGGCATCAGGCTCTTTGGCAAGGATAGAGAGGAGAAAGAAAACACCTCAGTGGTTTCAAAGTCAGTCTTTAAAGGGGTGCTGGTTGCTGCCACATCACCTTCCATTCGACAGTGTACGTAGCACTCCGTCCACCCTTACCCCAAAAGGGAAGGTGTACCAGAAACATGATCCTGAAGTTCCTTCTGAAGACATTTCATAGTTAGTCTTTTCTTTAAGAAACAGAATTTGTCTTCTTCCAACCTCATCTCAAAAACAAGAAATATAGGAATATTTCTATAGGAAACTTGGTGTGGGAATGTGATGAGGGGAAGGAATAAATATGATACAGAAAGAAAATAAAAGCATGTATAAAGGGGGGAGGAGGGGGGAGTGGGTAGGGATATGGGGAAAAATGAGAATTAACTTGTGGCATATACTGGTACAAATTTCCCAATGTTATATGTGATTTTGAGATGTATATAAATTGTACCAATAAAGAATTCAATAAAAAAAAAACTAAAAAAAAAAAAAACAAGAACTGTATCCCTGCAAGATATTGTATGCCTATAATACAAGCATTTGGGAAGCTGAGCCAGGAAGATCACCATGAGTTCGAGGACAACATGGGCTAGTTTTTTTTTTTTTTTAATTTGTATTCTGTACTCCCAAAATAACAACAGAAAAGAACCCTAAAGTGAAAGGAGGAAAGTGTGTTTTTTTAATACTTCTTCTTCAACTATTACAAAATGCTTGATGATATTCTGGAGTGAGACTATGCTTTAAAACACAGTTTTAGGGCTGAGGATTTAGCTCAGTGGTTCTGGGGCCTGTCTAGCAAGCAAAAGGTCCTGAGTTCGATCCCTAGCAACCACATACAACGATACCAGGTGTGGTGACTCATGTTCACCAGCAATCAGGACCACGCACCACAATGCCAGGTGTGGTGGCTCAAGCCTGTAATCCCAGCACTCAGGAGGCAGAGGCGGGAGGATTGCTGAGTTCAAGGCTTGCCTGGGCTCCATAGTGAGCTCAGGGCCAGCCTGAACTACAAAGTGAGACCTGTCTCAAAAAAAAAAAAAAAAATTAAGCTAGAGCCTAACCCAGCGATGGTGACCTACAGCACTTGTGCTGCAGCAGGCTGTTTGTATCACTGAAAGCTCTAGAAGATTCGCTGTCTCTGGTCTGATATGCACTCAGTGGGAATGACCCCCACCATAGAGACACTTGGCGAAACTTTAGTGAATCTGAAAAGCACAGACAATCCTCTTAGAATGAACAATCCTTTTAGAGAGGACAATATCATTTATAACTGAAAATGGGAACAGAAAATACATCCAAAGAATGCTGATCTGGAAATCAGAGCTAACATATGAACATATACACAGAACAAGAAATAAATAAGAAATAAAGAAAAAATAAAGTCGTAGAACAATTCTAGTTATAAAGAGAGAAAAATCTAAGTAAACATTTTCTCACAGATCAATTATCCCTGAAATTAGTCTATTAATTGAAAGCAATTCTACTGAAAATAAAAATAAAAATTTTCATATAAACTGACAAAAAGATACAAAAATATTTTTAAAAAGCAAACATAGGTAAGATAATTTTAAATACATTATGCATGATATGTATTAAATACCAAAACTTCAATAAACCATTGGATATGAAACAACATAGTACTGAAACAGGATAAACAAGCCAATATAATCATATTTTTCAAAACATAGAATCACACTCAAATACACACATATACAACTTGGCATGTGACTAAAGTTAAAATATAAAAGAAAAAACAAATGAAAACACATAATAGAAGCCAGAGGTGGTGGCATACGCCATAATCCCAGCACGCTGGGAGGCTGAGGCAGGAGGGCTGGAAGTTTATGTTCCTCCAGGGCAATGTGGTGACGTGGGGAGACTCTGTCTGGAAATAAAAACTTTAAAGAAAGACTCGGGATATAGCTTAGTGCAAAAGCCCTGGGTTCAGTCCTCAGAATGACAAAAACAATAATAGAGAATATTTAATAGAAAAAATATAAAATTGGATCCTATCAAAAATTAATTTCTAACGGGGCCAGAGATTTAGTTCAGTGGTTCCAGCGCCTGCCTGATAAGTGCAAGGTCCTGAGTTTGATTCCTGGTAACCACATACAATGTTGGGCATGGAGACTCACGCCCACCAGCAATCAATACCACATACCACAGTGCCGGGCATGGTGGCTCACGCCTGTAATCCCAGCACTCCGGAGGCAGAGGCAGGAGGATTGCTGAGTTCCAGGCTTGCCTGGGCAATATAGTGAGCTCAGGGCCAGCCTGAACTACAAAGTAAGACCCTGTCTCAAAAAAATATATATATTAATTTCTAATGGACTAATGACTAAGGCATCCAAACAACTTTAATAATTTAAAGAGATACAGAAGACAGCATATTTATGACCTTCACGTAAAAAAGATTTCCTATACCTGAGGATAAAGAACACAATATATAAAAGGGGCAGGCTTTCAAATCCACTATATTAAATGTTGTAACTTTTGTTCCTCTAAAAACACTATGAAGAAATTTCCAAATAAATGTCACAGACTGAAAACGCTTTTCTGCAATGCAAATTTAAAAAGGATTTAGGACCTGAACATAAAGTGGCACAGAGATGGCCAAACAATCAAAGAGAAGGAAAAAACACAAAGAACTTTATATGAAAAACAAAGTCAAGATCATAATTAAACATTTTATAAAAGAAAACACCTAAAGCTGGACATGATGGCACAGGCCTGTAATTCCGGCTACTTCAGAGGCTGAGGCTATATATTAAGACCCACATTCCAACCTACGAAATAGGAGAAAATATCATCAAACCATGTATCTAACAAGGAGTTAGTCTCCGAACTATGCAAGAAACTCAACAGTACATAACAAAACAAATTAACAAGCTGACTAAAAATGATCTAAGAAAGCCAGGAGGTAGGTCAGTGGCACCATGCCTGCCTGGCAAGCACAAGGTCCTAAGTTCAATACCCAGTATCGGGGGGGAAAAGAAAACCACCTGTATATTCGGGCAGGAGATGTAGTTCAGTGGTGCCACACTTGCCTGGCAAGTGCAAGGTCCTGAGCTATACCCAGTACCACCCCCCAAAAAAGCTAAAGACCTAAACAACAAAAATTTCTCGAACACACACATGGTCAATAGGTATATGAAAAATGCCTGATGTCACATTACCAGTCATCAGGCAAATCAAAGCCACAAGATATCCCTTCACACCTGTTATTAGGATGGTAACTGCAGGGAAGTGTTGGTGAGGATGTGGAGAAATGAGAGCACTTGAGCTTTTGAGTAAAACCCGCTTCTCCTAACCTGTACCCTAAATACTTCCCCAAATTTCCCCACATCTACTTACAGTAGCATTCTGGGTAAGTCAACAAAGCTGCTCCATCCTGTAGGCAAACTGGTCTGGGAGCTCCTGCCAGTTCACAGACAGAGGAGATCAGTCTTTAAAACCCATTCCCAGACAGGGACAGTGATACACTCCCTGGAATCCTGACACTCTGGGAGGCTGAAGCAGAAAGATCATAAGTTTGTATTTAGCCTGGGTAATTTAGTAAGACTCTATCTCAAAACTGAAAAGGACTGAGGATGTAGCTCAGTGGTAAGGCCCTGGGTTCAACCCCTAGTACCACATAAAGAAAATACATTCGTGCTGCTCTGGCACACAGACCAGGAGCTCCAGGCCATGCACTTTTCTCTAAATGCCTCAAGAGCAAAGATGCAGATCTAGATGAGCAAGCCAGTCACACCATCTTAGGGCCTTGGGCTGATGATGCCCTGCTGCAATTTCCCTAGAAATGGAGAATACAATCAATACAAACCTATGCGGTTATTACATGAATTAAACGAGAGGATCAATTTGCAGCATTTAGAATTGGACCTGGCCCTCAGGTAACATCCACTAAATGCTTGTCACTTTCATTTATTTAAATTACCAGAAGGTCCAAAAAAATCTTAAAGTTTTCTTTTTCTTTTTTATTTTATTTTAGAGTAGTACGTGTCTGCAGTATATAAAAATTACATTCACCATGGCGAGCTGGCACATATGCATACATCTTACTTCTAAATCCCCTTCCCCTCCCTGCCCGCACCCCTCTTCCCAAAGGCAGGTGTTCTGCTGCTCACAAAAGGCAAAAGGAGGTGAGGAACTCTTTCCCAAACCTAAGCATGGGCCTGGTTTCTCTTTGGTATAAAATGTCTATTACACCCCTTGTATGACTAACAGACTGCTTTTTACCAAAGCAACACCAAACAAAGTATCTAGATTTCAACTTCCAACCCCAGGGCATTGTCTGATCTTCCTTTCTCTCTCAAGAATCTAGCTGATCTTGTTTTTAGTATTTAAGAATGAATTAATTCAAGGCAGTGGTTTTAAAATGTTTTCTGCCAAAAACATGTATGCATCCACAGGCTCATGCACACACAACAGCAGCAGCACTATGAGCCCATTCCTACCACTAAGACTTTTGCTACCTAAATTCACTAAGAGGTGTTATTAAAACTAGGCAGCCTTCACTCTGAGGAATATGAAATAATGTATTCCTCATAATTAGCTAAATTCAAGTTGGTGTCCGTCAGGAGCCATTTTGCATGATTTTAGGCAAAAACCATTTCACAATTAAATTATGATTAGGCCGGGCCGGAGGGTTAGCTCAGTGGTTCCGGCGCCTGCCTCGCAAGCAGAAGGACCTGAGTTCGATCCCCGGTTACCACATATAATGCCGGACATGGTGGCTCACGCCTGTAATCCCAGCACTCGGGAGGCAGAGACGGGAGGATTGCTGAGTTCGCGGCGGCTTGCCTGGGCACCATAGTGAGCTCAGGGCCAGCCTGAACTACGAAGTAAGACCCTGTCTCCAAAAAGCAAAAAAAAAAAAAAAAAAAAAATTATGATTAGGCCAAGTCTTGTTGCTTACAGTCCAGCTATGACATCCCATTTTTGCCTCCAGTCACAAATGAGACCTCAATGCTCTTGTGATACTGTGATACTCCAGGGCAAGTGTGTATCACCTGAAGACATCCTGAGTCTTTGAGCACTGAGTAGGATAGTTTATTTGGGGAGGGACAAATTCCTCATCATCTTAACTCGTCCCACCTACTGTAGTAAGAACATCTTTGGTCATCTTAATGTCCAAATCCAGGGAAGATCCTCATCAGCATAAAATCCTCACAGTCATAACATTACTGCCACCCTCTGAGACATCTGATACTTCATCCAATTATGAGGCCCAACAATTTAAGATTATTACAGCCCTCTGAGTCATGTGTTAGTGGCTATGAACCCAATAAATACTGGCAAGCTCAGGATGCCTTCATCTTTGCTGCCCAGAGCAGCACTGCCAGGTCCAGAACCCAGCTTCTTCTCTAAGACTCGTTTCCTATCTTTATTCTTTAATTTGCTTCATGCTGTTGTGACTCACAGGAGACCAGGAACCACTACAGAGGTTCTGGTATCATCCCCTTTCCCTGTTCCCTACAGTTGTCAAATAGACCAGAGCCACATGGACTGTGTTATCTGAGAACCAAACAGATAGATATTATTCAATGGAATTAAGGCAGGATGTATGTCACAGATTTTTATTTTATGTGGTTTTCGCTGACCACATGTTACATAGAACATTCTTTGTAAAAACAATGTCAACACTTGGTGCAGGGTTTTTACATCAGCAATACCAGCCTAAGTCTCACTGAGCCTCCACTGCTCTGCTGACCACCAGCAGCTGTGCCTCTCTCGATTAGATGGAACTGGACTATCCCACGGCACTGTCCCTTCTCATGGGTTGCTCTGAATGGTCTTCAAACTGGGGCTCTGTGTAACCTACAAGGTTCAGAGTAATAAACCTGACTATGTACAGTTAAATAACAATTCCCAAGTTATTAATTTCCCATTTTTACTCCCTTTTCTTGAAAGTGAGCTGCCTCAGGTGCCCCTCCTTTTCTTATCCCTCTGCTCTATTCTCACTCACCCCTTTCTCCAAAAGCCAAAACTTCTCCCACTTGAATCTTTCTAGGGCTCATGGCCTGAGGAACAGCAATCACCAAGACTCCAACTAAAATGGCAACTTCAACTGACCAGGGTCAGTTTCAGGAAGTAAAATCAGAGTGAAATTATATCCTAAAGTCTGACTAACCAGTTCTTTGCAATTCAGCTGACTTTCAATTCTCTGCTTAGAACAAATGGAGCAATGCACAGCCCAGGGTGGGAAAGAACCTTTTTCCTTCTTTCTTTTGTGGTTTTGCTTTCACGTATTGTTTTACTTTGGTCTTGTTTGTTGTTGCTTTGGTGTTTGACTTGATACAGCCAGGCCCTTCTTCGTGTTAGGTAAGCACTTAACTGTGAGCCGCAGCCCAGCCCTGTTTGCTGATCTTTAACGCTGGTTTTTTTGATAAGATATTACGTGTGATTTCTGGTACGTGATGTGGACACAGGCAAAAGAACATTCGTAACAGCCACAAAAAAAAACTATTGCTCTTACCATTTAATTCCTGTGGACCAGGTTTCTCAGGACTATAGCTATAAGAATACAGTTATTGTTCAGCCCCGCTGTATTGCAGTAATAATCCTCAGGCAAAAAGATATTTTAAAAATTTCCCTTTCATTTCTCTAAGAAATGCATTCTTAATGAAGTTTTGCTTTTCAAAAAGATAGTAATTATCAAATCATTCTTTATTTTGTTTTGTTTTGTTTTTCTTTTGCAGTACTAGCCATCAAACTCAGGACCTTACACTTGCCAGGCAGGCACAGCGCCACTGAGCTATGTCCTCTCAAATCATTTTAATACATTGTGTTGCTGGAAACGATTTTATGGGGCTAATAATTGCAGTGGTACCTTAATCCAGTAGAAAATTTCTTAGTGCTTAAAGCCTGAAGGGTGCAGAAAATTTTTTAAACAGCTATTTTAAACTTATAGACATTTTTATTGTCAAGAAGTATGACACAATGATCAATAAAAATGCAGCTTAAGAATAGATTCCATTACCATGTGATACTGTACAGGAAGGGAAAGAAACAAATATTTAAGGAGAAAAAAATACTGTAAAATTTGGTTAGTACAATCCTGTGATGTTTTAAATGGAGAGTTAAAGTTCTTAAGTTACTTTAATTTGATTAGACGAGTTTAAAAGAATGGTGAAACGGTGTCATTTCAAATGACAATGTTTACTCTAAACAGGAAGTCACATCATTTGCAACAGTTCAAATTTATAATAATAAAATGTTAGATGTCAACTAAAGAATGTGCAAACAAGCACAAAGTTAAAATTCCTTCAGGAGATACAAAGAGGACAGACTTGTAAGTACACCCAAGTCTCGGGGAAACTGAGACAGAAGAATTCCAGGTTGGAACAGCTGGACAACTGAACAAGACTCTATCTCAAAATAAA
Organism: Thryonomys swinderianus; assembly: GCA_004025085.1. Lineage (NCBI taxonomy): Eukaryota > Metazoa > Chordata > Mammalia > Rodentia > Thryonomyidae > Thryonomys > Thryonomys swinderianus. The sequence goes on along the minus strand of PVIC010007183.1, from coordinate 25,537 downwards.
AAAGTGTTTGAGTGGCTCGCGCCTGTCATCCCAGCACTCGGGAGGCAGAGACAGGAGGATTGCTGAGTTCGAGGCTTGCCTGGGCTACATAGTGAGCTCAGAGCCAGCCTGAACGACAAAGCAAGACTCTTTCTCAAAAAAAAAAAAAAAAGTGTTTGAAAAGGGCATGGGCTGAGCATGATGGCATATGTCTGTATTGCCAGCACTCTGGGAAGCTGAGGCAGGAGGATCGTAAGTTCTAACCCAGCCAGAAAGCACAGTGACTTAGTGAGATCATGTCTCAAAATCAAAAGGGCTGGGAATGTAGCTCAGTGTAAAGACTGTGAATTTCATCCGCAGTACTGAAAACAAGAGAGAAATGAGGGTGGGAGGGGAAAGGCGGGGAGGGGAGCAGTAAAGGGAAACAATGACCCGCAGTTCTATTTCCTCCCTGTCCACCTCTGCTTCCCATCTCTACTGCTTTGAATTTAATAAGCAACAGGCCCAGGTGTGACTACTACTCTTCAGAGACAGTGCTCCAGTGACGTCACCTCCAGGTCCTCCGCCCTGTGCAGAGCTCTGCCGGGCCTCAGGACAGGCCTGACGCCGGCTTCGGAGCATCACAGTGTGTGGAACTGAGACTTTGTGACCTCAGCGAGCTCACGGGAGCCTTGGGACTTCCTCGTGCAGTCTGAGGACATGTCCTGTCACCTGACTGGGTTTGGGGGTCCCGCTGCCACACAGAGAGAGTGGCCATGCCTTCAACCCTTACACCTCACTGCCGCCCCAAAAGTTAACTGTCATCGTCAGGAAGGATAAACCTACTAACACGGAGGTGATATCAAAATCAAACAACAGGCTGTTAAGCCTCCAAGAAGTTTCCAAGTCCTCCTACTGGGTAAATATCAGGTACAGTACTTGGTTTATCATGACCTATCGGTATAAATTTTCCTTCTCTCTTTGTACTATCTCAGTTTAATACCGGTTAAAAAATAACCGGCTCTATAACTCATTTTAGTTAACATACACTGTATACTCTAGACTATATAAACGGCAGCAATCAGCACAGACCTAAATTCTGAAAGAAGTTCAGTATAATTATTACAAAAGCAAGTACCTAAAAAACAGAGCATTTAGAACAAAAAGCTTTTATCCAAAAATGTGAAATCCAAAAGTAAAGAAAACCTCAAGAAAAGCCATAGCTAAGAGTAGTAAAGTTAGAGAAATCTAAAGAATTTTAATCAGGTTGCGCTGCTGACCTTCTCCAACAGGACTCCGCACAGAGGACACACAAAGGTCACCGGAGGAAATGAGGGTGAAGCGAAAAGTCAGTCCAGATGGCGGGATGGTTACTGTTTCACTCAGAAGGCAAATTCATTTTAATTCAGCGGGGGATACGCTAATAAATTCCTTTTTTCAGTCCAAGCTATCACAGTAGACAATACAACATATTTTGTGAATAGACCTCTTAGTTGCCCAGATTAAGCAAAAGCAGTTAAAGAGCGATCTTTTTTGAAAATGAGAAATATACCACAAGTGGTAGCTGTAGTTCTTCAAGTCCATCAATGGGATCTGCAAAACTGGTAAAATAAAACTATCTCAAGCTCAGGCTTCTATCCTTCGTTAGGAAAAGCAAATGCTAATCCTTTCAGGAACAAAAATAAAAATGGCTGCGCTCAAAAAGCTAAAAATGAATTCATCAATAAACTTGTAAAACAGCAGATGCATAACACTGGAAGGCAGAAATCTTTGATTCTTCAGTATTTTTTGTTTGGGATTTTTTGCTTTGTAACTTTTATTTTTACTAATATATGTGCATAGTACATAATGATTATATTAATTGTGGGGATCTGGTATATTCCTATCTTAATTCTTTTTACTTCTTTTCTCTTTTCTCCTTCCCTCTATCTCTTGGTCACCTCCTTTTTCAATATTAAAGGTTTTAACCTCTTATATTTTTATTAGGTTCAATTTTGTGCCTTATCTGGGTTTTAAGGTAGATAATTTCTTCTCTAAAAAATACATCAGTTTCTTCATAACATTTTCTGGGGAGAGAACATGGGATACTTTATCTTTTTGAAACCACTGACTTAAAAAGTGATGATGGTAATATCAAATACTTGCCTAGGAGTCACAGTGTACCAGGCACTACATATGATTTTTAAAATATTATTCAGGTGTAATTCTCACAGACTCTATAGAGTAGGTATAATACCATCATTATCTCTAGTTTAAAATATAGGAAATTCAGCATATATAAAAATAGAGGATCTGAGATATAATGAAAGTAACTCAGGAACTATTTCCTAAATCTGTGCCTGAAGTAACCTTACTTTTCCTAATCTACACCCCCTACTTAATGCAAAAGGTAGTCATGTATTTTCTCCACAAAATATGTACGTACAAAGCCTTCCAATCCATTCTTGGAGCAAGTGGCATCTCCACAAGTACTTCTGCTACAGTAAAAGCTATGCCTAGTACTATTATGGACCAGGAGGATGGTGGGTGTCCTTTCCCAGTCACGAACTCCATCCTAAATGGATGTGGCAACAAATACCTAGAATCCCAGTATGCAGGAGGATGAGATAGGAGGATGGCAAGTTTGAAGCTAGTATGAGCTTCACAATGAGTTTAAAGCCAGGTTAACATACATAGTGAGATACTATTAAAAAGAAAGAAAGAATAAATTGTTTGTATGTATGTATATATCTATGTTGTGTATGTATCATTTATATATTTATTTTTGAGACAGTCTTGCTCTGTAGTTCAGGCTGGCCCTGAGCTCACTATATACCCCAGGCTAGCCTCGAACTCAGCAGTCCTCCTGCCTCTGCTTCCCAAGTGCTGGGATTACAGGTGTGACCCACCATGATCAGCATTGTTATATGGTTACTGGGGATCAAACTTCGGACCTTGTGTTTGCAAGGCATTACCGGAACCACTGAGCTAAATCTCCAGCCCCAAGAATAAATTTTTAAAAGAAAGAAAACAGGGCCGGAGATTTAGCTCAGTGGTTCCAGCGTCTGCCTCGCGTCCTGAGTCCTGAGGTCCTGAGTTCGATCCCCAATAACCACATACAATGCTGGATGTGGTGACTCACATCCACCAGGCATCAATACCACATACCACAGTGCTGGGCGTGGTGGCTCACTCCTATAATCCCAGCACTCAGGAGGCAGAGGCAGGAGGATTGCTGAGTTCCAGGCTTGCCTGGGCTACATAGTGAGCTCAGGGCCAGCCTGAACTACAAAGCGAGACCCTGTCTCAAAAAGAAAGAAAAGAAAGAAAAAGAAAGAAAGAAAGAAAGAAAGAAAGAAAGAAAGAAAGAAAGAAAGAAAGAAAGAAAGAAAGAAAGAAAGAAAGAAAGAAAGAAAGAAAGAAAGAAAGAAAGAAAGAAAGAAAGAAAGAAAGAAAGAAAGAAAGAAAGAAAGAGAGAAAAAACAAAAAACAAATTTAAAACAGAATAAATTTTAAAAAGAAACTCCATCCCGAAAGATTATCATACTTTATTTTAACCTTACCAAGATATCCAAATCTTGATTATGTCATAATTCCAGCTACCTGCTGTAGTTTAATTTTCTTCCTATCCAGAGTTCTCTGCTGCTATTATGCTAGACAACCCAGCCTGCCCATGTGGGGACACTCTCTCTAAGTCAAATACAAAAGAAGAATGTAACTCAGTGTAATGGGATGTAAATCCATGTTTGGAATGCCAGAGGTGGGACAAACAGAATCCCTGGGAGAAAACTGAACCTCACAGGGGAGAATAAAACGAGATAGGCTCAAAAGAACAAAAGGACCTTCAAAAGGTAGAGCAAGGGGCAGCAATTGAAATTTCTACTTAAAAATGATGACGTGAGTTAAAACCCTGAGAAGACATTACATCTTCCTTCACTAGAGCATAATTATGACAGTCAGCATTGATTTAGAGTTTAGAAGACTCAGACCCCATTGTTAATGCTTTCCAGGTAAGCCCAGTCATTTAACTGACACAAGGATACATGGATGCAAGTTATTTTCCCAATATTATAGATGATCAGGCCACTGTATAGAGAGGTGAGCAATCTCCTTATGATTGCATAGATACTAAGGACAATAGAGGTATGAAGAAGCCTGCAGGGTGAGGCAGCTCAATGAGTGAAGGGAAGGCTAGGAAAAGTGAGTGAGCACTCTTCCACTCTAGCCACAGTCACTTTCAAACTGAAGGAAAGCGTCTAGCATCACTCGCTTGTTTGTACTTGCTGTGTCAGTCAGCTTTCTGTTGTCATGACAAAGCGACTAAGAAAAATCAACATGAAGGAGAAAAGGATTGTTTTGTCTCGGAGTTTCAGAGGCTTCAGTTTAGAGAGCTGGGTCTACTGCTTTCAGCCCTAGGGAGACCCAAAATCCCTCTGGTGGAAAGATGGACAGAGAAACTCTGCTCATCTTGGCACAGCCAGAAAGCAGAGAAAGCCAGAGAGAAGAGGGGAAGGAGTGGGCCCGATCAATCCCCGAGGCACGGATCATGATCCGCTCCTCCCCGAGGTCCACCTGCCAAGCTTCCATCACCTCCCAGGCACGCCATCAGAGTAGGACTCTGCCAGGGGACTGACACACCAGGAAGTCAGTGCTCATGATCCAGTCACTTCTCACAATCTCATGGGGCAGCAACCAAGCTTCAGCACGTGATGTCTGAGGAACTTTTCACATCCAAAATATAGCACTGGCTTTAATGGCCAAATATAGAGCCTGCACGGCTAAGCAGTGGACTCTCACTGGCCTTGCTGTATGTACTCCACACTTCCAACATACGGATCATGACACCAACTGTCACCTAGGGTATTTTGCAGGAATATGGAGTTAGCTCACACTGGATGAAGCCACCAATCTTGCATCTGAGCCAGCTCAACTGCGAAAAACCACCTTTTCTCATCAGAGGGCCAGTATCTCCACCCAAGAACACACTGGTGCTGCTGTTTTCTGGAGGAGGGGAGCCTTGAGAGGAGCCCAGGAGCTTGATACACCTGGTGCACATTCAGACCACTAATCACTGTTTTTCCTTATAAGCAGACACCTTTCCCACACCCTACACATCCTCTTTCTTCATCCCAGAGGAGCCCTCATCCCGACCCCTTATGGGGCAAATTTGAGACGCAGGTCTCTTGTCTTCTCAACTGTTTCGCTTCTGCAAGACTTCTTTTAGAGATTGGTATCCCATGCAGTAGGCGAAATGTTACTTCTGAGTAACAGGATTAAGGTTGCCTGTATTTTTCTGTATCTTGCCACATGTTCCACGATGAAAATATCACAGTTTAATTATCGAAAGAACAGTGAATGTATTTTGAAAGCGTGTGTGACTGAGGGAAGAAAGCAGACTAACAAGGGTGCAGTCTAGGAAATTTCAGCATTACAGTCTTCTCTGCCACAGAAATGGTTATTGTCCTTCCATCCGCACCCTTCCTTGGGCTCTAACTTTATACACTCACACACCCTCTTCTATTTGTACACTTAATCCCAGCAGTGAAGGCCAGTGCCAAGTAATTTAAGGGCACGCAATTTTATTTCTAATTTGAAACCATGGTTTTGCGCTTGTCTGGACAGGTAGGAGTGTGTGTGCATGGAAGAAGAATGGCATGTGAGGGGAAGAAACAGGTCTGTGCTCTCTGTTACTCCAAAAGGAAACCCAGAAGTCCAAACACTGCCTTTAAGAAAAGGCTCAAAGCCTTGGACAAGCAATAGTGTCTACTTGGACTTGTCTAGATGCTGTCTTATTTTCATCATGATTTTTGTATTTACCTTCCATTTCTACAAAGCCATACTGGTTGTCGGTTCACAAAAGTAATTTGAAGTTTCCTTTCTACAAAAATCAATTCCCTACAAAATCTGACTTTAAGATGCAGCAAAAGAATCATGAAAGTGTAAGTTTAAAAGAAAATAAAACCAGACCAGGCTCCTTTCCATGTAAAAAAGTTTACATCTCACATTTAATGGTAGACATAATTAACACTTTCATGTACTGCTACTATAATGAAAGCACAAGAGTCCATCTATTAATCACTTTTCTAAAATACATATCAAATCCAATTAACATGTACACTAGTTTGCAAGTAAGGCCTAAGGCTAAAACTAATTTGAAAGAGACATACTCAGCATTAGAACCATACTCGAATATGACAGAAATGTTGGACTTATTAATATTTGGAATTTCAAGCAGCTATGATGTAGCATACTGAGGCATATATTATACATCTCCCCAGAAAGACAACCAGGAGGTCAGGTCTATGTATGTGGACATGCATACACATCTGACTACATGTATATGGTTTATTCAAAGGAATTAGATCATGCCATTATGGAGGCTGAGAAAATCCCTGACCTGCCACCAGCAATCTGGAGACCCAAGGGAGACAGTGGAACAGTTCAAAGGCAAGGTGCTGACACTGCAAATTCCAGTCCGGATCCACAGCAAACACTTGGAGCACCGAAGACAGGGAAAGAATGATACCGCGGCTCTTGCAGATAGACAGGAAGTGATTATTCTACTCAAAATACACACCCGGGCATATCATATTCAAACCATAGACAATGAAAGACTAAGAGGAAAATCTTCAAAGAAGCCAGAGGAAATACACAGCCTCCCTAAAAAGGAACGAGGATTAGAAGGGCATGAGATTTCTCTTTAGAAACCACATAACTAAGGAGACAGTGGCATTAAATACTTAAAGACTGAAACAAAACTCCACCAATCTACAATTTTGTTTCCAACAAAATTATTCCTCAGAAGTCATGAAAAATAAAGATTTTCTCAGACAGGTACACCTGGCACACAAGGAAAGCTCTTGAGGGAAGGAAAATGATGTGTGTGTGTGTGTGTGTGTGTGTGTGTGTGTGTGTGTGTGTGTTTGAGGCTGCAGACTGGTGTGCCCACCACGGCGTCCCTGGTAAGAGAGAGCACAGCGGCAGCAGGGCATGGCAGAGACCACCGCTCACTCCACCGCCAGGAAGCAGAAGAGCAAGGGAGCCGCCCCAGACCCGCTAAAGAGCATGGGCGCCTCCTCCCAACCGTCCCACTGTGGGCGTCAAGCCTTCAACACAAGGGTCTGTAAGGGACACCTGCTGTGCAAACTGCAGCAGTCTGAAACTTGAGGCTACCTCAAGAAAGAAAATATTAGGGGAATAAATAAAACGGTTTACTTTTGGGCCAGAGATTCAGCTCAGTGGTCCTGACATCTGCCTAGCAAACGCAAGGTCCCTGGTTTGATCCCCGGTAACCATACACAACAATACCGGGCATGGTGGCTCACGCCTGTAATTCCAACACTCGGGAGGCAGAAGCAGGAGGATTGCTGAGTTCGAGGTTTGCCTGGGCTACATAGTGAGCTCAGGGCCAGCCTGGACTACAAAGCAAGACCCTGTCTCAAAAAAAAAAAAAAAAAAAAAAAAAAAAAAAAAAAAAAAAAAAAAAAAATATATATATATATATATATATATATATATATATATATATTTAACAGATGAAGAATTTCTCCAGTAACATTTCTTCAATGAAAGTAGTAATGTCGTCAGTGAGTGTAGTTCATAATCAGTTGGGTCAATGAATTTATCGCTCATTGGCAGAACCACAAGGTTAAATAAAATGAATGTCAGCAACACTCTAAGAGATTCTCCATCAGGGACGAGAGGAGGGAAGCGGCATGCTCTGTTACAAGGCGCTCACATTACCGAGAGGGAGTTAGGGCTCCTTGAAAATAGACTCGTAGGTCACTGATATTACAAACCATAAAGAAAGCAACAAAATTATTTCAAAGGAATATTATCCCTATATTAAAGAAAGAAAATGGAATCCTGTAAAATGCTTAGTGCCAGAGAAGAAACAACAAGGGTGTCAAATAGAGAACGGATAAAAATACTGTAGAAAATACTGCGGGACATGGAAGTGATGCGAGCAACACAGAAATCAGTACAAAGATTCCTCAAAACACAAAAATCCGAGACACCGCTTGATCCAGCTATGTCACGCTTTGGAACTTTCCTGAAAGAATTAAAGACTACACACTACAATATAAGACAGACCTCCATGTACTGTGACACAAGTCACTACAGCTGATCCATAGAAACAGCCAGGACACCTGTAAACAAATGCACAAAGAAAACATGGCATACGTATGTGACAGAACGCTATGAAGTCATAAAAAACCCAAGTCATGTCATTTTCAGGAAAATGGAGGGAACTGGATACCACCATGTTAAACAAAATAAGCCAAACTCAGAATGTTCAACATTAAATGAGAGAGAGAAAAAAGAGGGACCAGGTAAATTTTTAGAGAGGAGGAAGGGAATTGGGAGTAAGGGAGGAAAGGGAGAGCAATGGGATGAAGAGAATCAAAAATGTTATATGCGCCAGGGATTTACTCAAGCGGTACCACACCTATCTTGGAACCACAAGGGCCCAAGTTCAATCTCCAGTACCACTGGAAAAAAAAAAAAGGAGAATAAATGTTATATGCATGTAATATGCCATTATACCAAAATAAATCACGATTTGCATTACTAATAGGCACTTTAAGAACAAAACAAAAAATATAGTAGACAGCAATCCAACTATATTACATTAAATAAAAAGGCTCTAAATGAATACATTGAAAGATATAAACTGATAAAATGAATTTTAAAAGACTACTTTGCTTGTCTACTTTAAATATAAAGATACAGATTAAAAGGGATGGGAAAAGATACGCTATAGTTACATGGATCAAATGAAATCTCATCTAGATGTTGTATTAATTACTTTTCTGATATTGTATTAATTTCTGAAACCACTGGTATAAAAGAGGAACACTGCACAACGATTAGGTCAATATTCCAAGAAGGTATAATGTTCATTAAAATGTACGTTTCCAGGGTTGGGGATGAAGCTTAGTGGTGTCACATCTGCCTGGCAAGCATGAAGTCCTGAGTTCAATTCCTACTACCAAAGAGAGAAAAAGGAAAAACAATAGTTCTTTTCTAAAAACAGAACATCAAGGGGCTAGAGACGATGGTGCATACCTGTGATCTCAGCATGAGAGGTTGAGGCAGGAGGATCATTGGGAGTTTGAGGCCAGACTGAACTACATAATGAAACTCTCAACAAAAGCAGAAAGAAAAAAGAAAGAAAAGAAATCAAAATATGTGATATAAAATAAAATGCTTTGAGGAGAAATCAGTGAGCCCCTGTATTATAACAGAGGCTGCAACACATTCTTATTGATAGACTCAGCAGGCAAAATATCCAAAAGGTAAGAATTGAACTAAACTCATCAAGTAACTGCCTCATTGACATTTACGGAATATTTCACTTGACAACAGCAAAGCACACATTCTTCTCAAGCTCACAGGGAACATTCCCTAAGAGAGACCACTTTGTGAGGCATAAAACATGACTTAACAAGTTGAAGCCATAGAAATCAGACAAAGTATGCTCTCAGGGCACATCAGAATTAAACCACAAACTGCCACCTGGAAGATAATAGAAGAATCTCTAAATAATTAGGTATTAATACCAAACTTTTAAATAGCATAAAACAAAGAGTAAATCTTAGGAGAAGTTAAAAACATTTTGAACTAAGTGAACATCAATTTTTTTAAAATATTTATTTATATATTTTATTTTTTAATACTGAAGATGGAAGCCAGGGCTTTATGTTTACTACTCAAATGCTCTACAGTTTAGTCATATCCTCCATCCAAAACATCAGAAGCAGTGATGAGAGGGAAAGAGATAGCGATGGAGACAATTAAAAGAAGAGCAAAGATTTAAAATCAGTAGGCCTCCAGCTTAGGAAACCAGAGAAAGGAGTGATGTATGTCAAAAGTTAGCAAAGGAGATAAAATAAATGCTGGAGATGAAATTAAAAATAGGAAATTAGTTTTTAAAATTCATGCTGGGGATGTGGCTACTGGCAACGTGTTTCCCTAGCATGCATAAGGCCTTGAACCCAATCCCAGCATCACAAAGAAAGAAAAAGTTTCATCTTTGAAATTATCACTAGAATTGAAAAAACTTCAACCAAGCTAATCAAAAAAGACATGCATTTCTTGTATTATAAATGGAAAATAGACCATCCCATACATATTTTTTAAAAATTATTTGAAAGTGTTAAATTTTATAGTTACATAAAATAGGTCAATTTCTAAAAATACATGTTGAAACAACAAAAACACTAAAGGAAAAATAATCTCAATAGTCCTATATCTATAGAGAAAATGAACCAATCATCAATAACCTTCATTAATGAAAAACACCAGCACTAAGGGAATTCACTGGTAACTATCAAACATTTCAGAAGGAGACTTTTCCATTTTTTATGTCTCCACAAAATAGAAGCAGAGGAAATACTTGGTAATTTATTATATGATACTAGCATCATCCTAAGACCAAAATCAGGCAAAGGCATTACAAGAAAGAAAAACTACACAATGGCATGTTTCATGAAGACAGATGCAAAAATTCTCCAACAAAATATTGGCAAATCAAATCCAACAACATAGGAAATAATCATATATCTTGACCAAGTAAGATTTCAAGTGTACAAAACTAGCTCAACATTTCTATCTCCAAAACAAAGAAAAACCATATGATATTATCAATATATGCAGAAAAAGCACTTGACAAAATGCAAACATTCGGTTGTTAAAAAAAAAAAAAAACTCCCAACAGATTTAGCATACAAGCAACCCATCAAAACAACAGCAAATACAGCTGACATCATGTTTCATGATGAAAAACTATTTTCCCTTAAAGATCAGGAACAAGGCAAGAGTGCCTCCTCTCAACATTCCTACTGCTGAAACGCAAATCTACTGTCTTTGTGCACAACATGATTTCTATGTAGAAAATAAAATCAAAAACAAAATAACAAAAGAAATCCCTGGAAATATTCAACAATTTCATCAAGGTTGCAAGACATGAAGTTAATGTCATTGCTTTCCTGAATCTATAGAAAAGAGATAATAAAATTCCAGTGAAACAAAACAAAGATCTAAGTAAATGGAGACAGAGTACGTGTTCATAAAAAGACTTACAGGACTAAGGGGTCAATTCTTCCTCATTTGATCTAGAGATTCAACACCACCTTGATCTAAATCCCTGATGCATAAGTATCAACAAATTGAGTCTACATTTTTATGGAAAACAAAAGACCAGAAGCCAAAAAGGAATATTGATGATGTGTTTAGATACATCAAAAGCAACAATGATATTCTTCCACGGACAACTGACAAAACAAACGACAGTGCACCCGCACAATGGAATGTTACCCCGTGTCTCAAAAGAAACGAACTATCAAGCCAAAAACAGATGCAGAGGAGCCTTGAACATTCTGAAAAAGTTCCACGCTGAAGGATTCCAACTGCAGGACGTGATGCAAAGGGCAAAACGACAGAAGCAGCAAAGTAAGTACCAGCGACTGCCAGGGGTGGGTCGGGAAGAAGGAAGCTGGTCAGGCGCGCACTTTCAGGCCAGCACGACACAGGCCGTGATGGAGGAACAGATACTGTACTTAGCAAAACATATAAAACTCCAACACAGAATAAGAACCCAAATTCAAACTACGAATTTCAGTTAATGGAAATGTATCAATATCCATGACTCATCACAAACACTGGCCGCCATCTAAGATGCAAGAGAGGAAGTTGTGCGGAGGCTGGAGGAGGAGGAGCCATGATCGTTCTCTACACTTTCTACTCAATTTTTCTTTCGGCCTAAAACTGCTCTGGGAAAAAAAAAAAGTGTCTAGGAAGTAAGAGAAAAACATTTGTTGCTAGTTTCACACGTGTTTTTAAAATCACACTGTAAAGTATTTGAAAAGTGATGCCGCTGCTTTCTTTGCCGCTGTAAATCCAGTAGTAGACAGAATGCTTAGCACAAAGAGGGAAGTTACCGTCGCATCAGCTCAAGGTACAGCTCACGAAGACGCGAGAGCTGTGAAAACATGAACGTGCACACACCCCCTGTCCCTGGTGAAGGAAGAAGCACAAGTCCCAGGAGGATTTTGTCAAAGTGTTTTTCAAAGAACGGGAGTGAAGCCCGCGAGACCCTTCCGGGTGAGACTAAGGGCGGGGACACAGAGTGAACGCTGCGACACAAAGCACGGGCATGGAGACAGGGTACGCTCGCGCACCGCAAATGGAGTTGCTTCTGGAGAATTTTTCTATGCATACTCTTCTAAAATGAGAATAAAATTTATTTTAGAGGCTATAGTTATATTGACAGTTTACAAAATGTGTTAAGGAGAGGCTTTGTGTGTTAGTAACTCTGTTCCAACATGAATGTTCGTTTTCATTTTCATGGTATCTCTTTTCTTCTAATTCAGCTCCACAATGGCTTATGACCATAATAAATTATTTGAAACTTGAGTGTCATGTTGACTAAATTAGCTTATCTCTATTCCTGAATAAAACATGTTCCAAGGACTGAAAAGTATATGTACAGATTGAGGTAAGTCTAACTGCAACATTAGAAAATGTATTTCAGGGCCAGGGTTTTAGCTCAGTGGTTCTGGTGCCTGTCTAGCAAGTGCAAGGTCCCTGGTTCAATCCCCTGTAACCACATACAACAATACCGGACATGATGACTCACGCCCACCAGCAATAGTACCACATACCACAGTGCCGGGTGTGGTGGCTCATGCCTGTAATACCAGCACTCAAGAGGCAGAGGCAGGAGGATTGCTGAGTTCAAAGCTTGCCTGGGCTGCGTAGTGAGTGAGCTCAGGGCCAGCCTGAACAACTAAGTGAGATCCTGTCAGGAAAGAAGGAAGGAGGGAGGGAGGGAGGGAAGAAGGAAGGAAGGAAGGGAGGGAGGGGAAGCATGAAAGGAAAAGGAAGGAAGGAAGGAGGACAGAGAGAGACAGAGAGAGAGAGAAAATGTATTTCAAATAAATGCCTTTCAGACAGTGAATTGAAAATGTCATGCTCTCATCTAAAAAAGTCACACTATTGCTACATACAATACATATTTATTTATTCAAGCTTTTCTTGCACAATTATTACAAGCCACGACTATAACACAGAAATTATATAGCCCATCAAAAATTATCAAGAGAATATACCATAAAATTCTATTTTAACAAAATTTTAAAGCTTAGAAAATGTCATTTTCAGTGTGAAATTTACTTTTTAAAACTTAATATCCTTGCATCTCAAGAAAAACTAAGGGAAAGCACTGAGTAAAAACACAATTGCTATGGATTTTCCTAAATGAAGCAAGTCAGTGTAGAAATAAACCTAGCACTGTCCAAGTAAACTATGCAGTTAAACATCAGTAAGGAAGAAAACTGCAGACATAATAAGGACAAGTCTTCGTGGAACTGCACTCAGGAAAGTACATCTCAAGCTTCCACTTGCATCACCAGTCGCCTTTATCTTCTCTCTCAATCCTACACATCAATATTAAAAGGTAAACTTTTCAGATCAAAGATTTTCACATTGATTCTCCATGTAGTAAGAGATTACCCATCTGTTGCCAGAAATACAGAGCACAGTAATGTAAGGAGATTATCTGAAGGGGGGGGGGTGGGTTGTAAGCATAGTTAAAAAAGTACTTACCCTGGACCAAGCACTGAGGTTTGATTGTAAAGATGCCATGAGGAGGTTAATACTATTTATCATGCCCATTTCCCAAAAAAGAAAACAGAGGCACAAGTCAACAAGCTCTAGTCATGAAAATTCAGATTTTTTCTCCCTTAAACCCCTTGTCCCTCCCTACTACTCTAGAGAAAATATTTACAATGAGTGTTGAGGGCTGAGGATTTTGCTCAAGTGGTACCGCGCCAACCTTGGATGCACAAGGGCCCAAGTTCGATCCCCAGTACCACCAAAAAAAAAAAGAAATGAGTGTTGGAAGAAAGTTATTACAACACTGAGAGATTTATATCAAATGGGTAAGATTTTAAACTTTTGTTTGGAGAATAGTTGTTTTCATATTGTTCATCTAATTATGCTTCAGAATTCTCAGTAATAATCACTGCTTTCCTAATTACAAAAAGGTTATTTTAAAATCTAAACTTGAATATAGAGTAACAGGGAAAACAACAGTTAAAAATGAGAAGAATCAGGCCGGAGGGTTAGCTCAGTGGTTCCGGCACCTGCCTCGCAAGCACAAGGTCCTGAGTTCAATCCCTGGTAACCACATATAATGCTGGGTGTGGAGACTCACCCACCAACAATCAACACCACATACCACAGTGCTGGGCGTGGTGGCTCACGCCTGTAATCCCAGCACTCGGGAGGCAGAGACAGGAGGATTGCTGAGTTCGCGGCGGCTTGCCTGGGCTCCATAGTGAGCTCAGGGCCAGCCTGAACCTCAAAGTGAGACCCTGTCTCAAAAAAAAAAAAAAAAAAGAGAAGAATCACTGAAAGGAAAAAAAATTACTTACCTGGTATCTTCCAGGTGTAGCTGGCTTCTGCGTTTTCTGTCTGCTATAAGATCCTACTATTTCAGTTTACTGGGGATGAGAAATTTCTGCCACCTGACCTAGTGCTCAGCTCTTTGGCACTGGTCAATAGTATTATTTAAAACCTGTAGGCAACCTCAGTTTTAGTACACCAGAAAGAACAAATGATTAGTGCAATTACTTTACTTTGGCTAAAGTAGTACAATCATCATTAACAATTGCATCAAACACAGCCTAGAAAATGACAAACTTTATCTTTACCTATCTGAAATGGAATTTATTTAGAACCAGAAAAGACCTAGAACAGCAAAGGGAATTCTGGGCAACAAAAGCAAGGCAGGAGTCATCAATTCCTGACTTGAAATTATACTAGAAAACTACTATGATAAAAACAGCACGGTGGGCTGGAGATTTAGTTCAATGGTTCCAGTGCCTGCCTCATAAGCGCAAGCGCCAAGGTCCTGAGTTCGATCCCAGTAACCATATACAATGCTGGGTGTGGTGACTCACACCCACCAGCAATCAATACCACATACCACAGTGCAGGGCGTGGTGGCTCACGCCTGTAATCCCAGCACTTGGGAGGCAGAGGCAGGAGGATCCCTGAGTTCAAGGCTTGCCTGGCTACATAGTGAGTTCAGGGCCAGCTTGAACTGCAAAGCAAGACCCTGTCTCAAAAAAAAAAAAAAAAAACAGCATGGTACTGGTAAATAAATCAATAAGTAAATAAAAATTTTTAAAACGAGACCTGATGTCAATGGAAGAGGTTAAAAGATGCAGAAACAACTCTAGATATAGTAAGTCACTTCATTTTTTTTGTTTTTTTTGAGACAGGGTCTCGCTTTGTAGTTCAGGCTGGCCCTGGGCTCACTATGTAGCTCAGGCAAGCCATGAATTTAGCAATCCTCCTGTCTCTGCCTCCCGAGTGCTGGGATTACAGGCGTGAGCCACCACACCCGGCTCAGTCACTTCATTTTTGATAAAGGAACCAAACACCTCCACTGGCAGGATAGCCTCTTCAGTAAATGGTGCTGGAAAAACTGGCTTATTTGTTGCTGATGATTAAAACTACAACCAAATCTTTCACCATGCACTAAACTGAAACTGAAATAGATCAAAGATCTAAATATTACATCAGAAATACTTAATTTTCTGGAAGGCAGAATAAGTAAAACTCTCAAAGATATTGGTGTAGACAAAAACTTTATGAACAAATCCTCAGCTACACGGGAATTATCACAAAGAACTTATAACTGGGATCTCATTAAAAAGCTTTTATACAGCAAGAGAAACCACCAACAGAATGAAGAGACAACCCACAGTGTGGGAAAAATTTTCTCCAGCTGTTCCTCAAAGGACTACTCTCTAGAATATATAAAGGACTCGAAAAAAATCGGACTCCACCACATTCGAAGATCCACTCCAAAAATAGGGATCTGAACCGAATAGACACTTTTCAATAAAGAAGCAGAAACTGCAAATACTATATTTTTACATATTCGACATCACTGGTCATTCAAGAGATGCAAATTGAAATAATGCTGAGCTTCCATCTCACTCCAGAAAGAATGGCTGCTATCAAGAAATCAACCAATTACACATGCTGGGGAGTGTGGAGAAAAAGGAACCCTTCTCCACTGTTGGTGGGAGTGTAGACCAGTGTGACCGCTGTGGGAATCAGCGTGGAGATTTCTTAAAGAATTAAAAGTGGAGGTTCCATTTGCCTCAACTGTTGCTCTTATTGAAAGGACTATCATGGAGATATCTGCATAGCCATATTTAGAGCGGCACAGTTGGTAGTAATACCTAAATCTTGGAAACAACCCAAACACCTATCAAATGACAAAGGTATAAAGAAGATGCGGTATTTTCTATACAACAGAGTAATACTCGCCACAGAGAAGGATGAACTTGAGACATATGTAGCTAAATGGATGCGCTTTGAGACCATACTCTAAAGTGAAATTAATCAGACACATATATTTTAATACTGTACCGTTTCTCTGCCATGAGAAACCAAAAGTGGAAATAGGACCTAAAATGTACAATAACCATTGGTAAATGGGATGAAAATGTCCAGATGAGAAGGGGACCAAGGAAGAAAAGAAGAGGAAGGAAAATACAAGGAAAAAGGAGAGAAAATCAAAAGAAAAAATGGGAACGAAGCTTTTATATATAAGGGGAGGGAGAAAAAAGAAGCAAGATACATTATGTACAGGTACAAATTCCTTATTGATGAATGTTATCATTCTGCATATCTAAAACACACCAAGAAACGTTTTGCTAAAAAAAAAAAAATTGTGGTAAGGAGAAAAACAAATAAACAAAAAAAGACCAATTCCTATTAATTGAGAAGATGAGAGAAAAGTATGTTTAGGCAAATGAAACATAATGTTCTTTTGCATTAGGTACTTTATGAGAACAGTGCCTTCTTGACCAAGATAATAAACAATGAAAATGCATACTATTAACATATTAACACAGTAAAAGTTTGCACACATAAGTAAAACTCAGCAGCTGATGCCAGACACTACACGAAGAACTTTCCACGGAGAGGTTCACTCATTTCTCTCCAGACCAAAATGAGTTTTCCCTCCTCTTTTAAAAATAAGGAAATGAGGCTTTGAGAATTTCAACTGCCCCAAGGAGACTAATGCTATTTATGCATATTCTTGCTCAATTTCTAACGTATTTCAACATCTTGTCATAAATATCATACAGCTACATCAGACTTAAAAATAAAAGTTTTTTGGTAGGGATAAGGGTAAAGGTAACAACTGGTGTCATACACTGGTACAAATTCCCTAATGTTGAGTGTGATTGTGAGCTGTCTATAAATTGTACCAATAGAGCTGGAGATTTAGCTCAAGTGGTACTGCGCCAGCCTTGGATGCACAAGGACCCAAGTTCGATCCCCAGTAATGCAAAAAAAAAAAGTATCAATAAAGAATCCAATTTAAAAAATAAAGGATTTTTAATGTTTTTGAAGGAATTTCAACATTGTCTCACAGGAGACCACGTTGATAAGTGTTGTTCAACTGCCAAGTACCTTTGTGTCCAATAGTCATCAGCTGAAAATCAAATGTACTAGATTTTAGATGTGGAAAAGCACATGAAAATAGATAAAAATGTAACTACACCCTGTAGGAATCCACTATTCAGTTAATCTTTTTCCAGAAGACAGAGTAAATAAATCACTCCAATAAAATAGGATAAACGCCAGCACAGCTGGGTATTTGAGATGAACCACAGCACTCAGGAAGATACACTAACTCACACCACCTGCAACAGTTTAGAAAGGTGGATTAGAGGAGAGCACAGGTGAGCTAAGTCTTGAAGGACTGATAGAATAACAAAGCAAGAGAAAAACAGGAATGACACAAAGTAGCAGAGATGAGGGCTTCTACAAAGACATGGAAGGGGCCAAAGGCCATGTGCACTGGAGGAAAAGACAGCATCCCCTCCATGTGAGACGCTTCACAGGGACAAAAGGATAAGACGGTAAATGATACTGGACTGGTCAAGATAACAAAATATGTTCTACACAGCCCTAAAATGTTTGGACTTCATCCTATTCATAATGGACAAACATGAAAGGTTTTTAAATGGGAATAATATACTTTTGTTTTACAAAGATAATGGGAAGCTGTCTACATCAAGACAATATGGAAAAAAGGAGATAATTTAGGGAACTGTTCAAACGAGGCAGGTGAGAGATGGTAAAGTCCAGAAGCATGCTGTGGCATAGGGCTGGAGAAGAAAGGGCTGGATTTAAAAGACATTTGTAGGACAAAACTGAAAAGATTTGTATCTCATGACATGAGATAGGGAGAAAGGTCTCATTCATGACTCAGATTTCTAACTTAGGCAAACAGTGTTCACTAACAGACAAAAGCTTCTTCAGGGAGCCACACTGGGTGAGCACTGGGCGTCTACTCATCCCTCCCAAGACTTCAGCAACCACTAGACAAGCCTACAGCTTAAAATTCCTGTACTCAGAGGAATTCTGCAAAACCCCGCCTATTCACTACATCGCTTTAACTGACAACTCGTCCCACAGTTCAGATCTTCAATCACAGGGAATCTTTAAGTGAAAAGAAAGTTTACCACTTAGGAAGAAATGCTGTAGAAGTGATCTGGCTTAGTGCTTATAGAGACTATCACACTGAATCCAAATATACAAACTGAAAGAACAATTCATTATACACAGATTTTTCAAACAACTGAAGAACTGTAAGCTGATCAGTTACACATATGAAGGTGGAGACCTCTGTACCAGCCTAAGCTGTACCACTCTATGCCTGGTACCACTCTATGCCTGGTACCACTCTATGCCTCTGCAATCCAATGAGACTGCAAAATGAACTTTTGTTGATGCACCTGCTCTGTTGAATGCCACAGACTTTAAAAAAAAAAAAAACAGTTTCCAATAAGGCAATTAAAATTGTGAAAACTTCCATGAGACACTAAAATCTTCAAATCTTTTAAGTCAGATATTGAGGGTCTCATATTTGTCAAATGCTAAATTAACTTAATGGTAATGTTATCAGTACTGAAAAGAGCACTACACTTCAAAAGTACATTAAAGCACACACCAGTATATTCGGAGGGCACTATGCAACCAGAATGAAGGGAACTGTCTAATCCTTTGACTTGATTCTTAGAGCCCTGAGATGCAGCAAGTATTATCATTGTTCCTACTACAGATTAGGAAACTAATTACACAACAGTTCAAAGCTCCTGCATGAATCACATCTTCACCACGGACACCTCTCTAAGTCTGCAGTTCTCCTACTAGATTCCAACGCTTTCCTTTCTCTACTAAAGTGATTTTCTGTTGCCAACATTTCATTGACGGGTCCCACTGGGGAGATTCTTATGCAGGAGCTGGGCCTTCCTGTGCATGTCACGGGTAAACCCGAAACGCCAGTCTGCATGCCCCTCACAGTCAGGTGGACACGGCATCACTAAGGCTCTCATCAGTTTCTCTCCTGCTTCTACCCGTATCATTAAAATAACTGGGTGACCTTTTGTTCCAGAAGAGACAAAATGGCTCCAACAAGCACCAGCGACACCTCCGCAGTGCCAAGGGATGGGCACTTTCAAAGACTAACCATTTGGGGTTAAATTTTTAACCATTATTTTTTTAAATAATTGGAGTGTCTGAATTTATAAAAATGTACAACATAAGTAAAATATAATTATAACTTTTTTTTTTTACAACCACAATTTCAGGACTCTAGTGAGTAGAAAGGAAAGGTAAATTGAGAAGCAGCCTGTTCGTTGTGATGACCAAAGGAGACCTCACAGAGATGGGGCAAAAGCCCACAGCACAAGAACCTACGGCAGCTAGAAAATACAAAAGGAAATGGATTCTCCTCTAGAACCTCCAGAAGGAACATGGCCCTGATGACCCATTCTGGACTTCGGACCTCCAGGGCTGCAACAAAATAATTCTGTATTGTTTTAAGGAAAGTATTACACTTCAAAAATAATGTACTATGCTTCAAAATAACTTGGAAAACAACTATTACAGAGGAAGTGATCTATCTACACCTCCAAGAAATAGACATCTCGACCCTTTAAGAATAACATACATACACACCAACAGCCACTTTTAGACTAGAGAGGATATCAAATACCTTCAAATTCATGAAGAATGACAAAGATACTTTGAGTATCACTTCAGCACTAAATATTTATTACATCCTAATTCTATAAAAACATATGGCACATCATTTGCTACTATCCAAAATGCAAAGTTAACAGGGAACTTGGTCTCTTCAAATCCTTTTTAACTTGTCATGCTGCCCGACCTCCCGTTCCTGGGCTCACGGCATGCCCTGCTCCCGCATTCTGAGCAACTGAAATAATAGCAACACTATCACCAGACCTGGCTGCGACTTTAGTTCTAAGCCACACCCAATCACATATGCTGTACTGTACGGCTTTTGACTTCCGTATGTAATGTCACTTGAAACCTTAGGAAACATCCCAATTTTGTTTCACTTGGCAGCCTGGGGTCTCCAATCTCACCGAGTGAGAAACTGATCACCACATACATGTTCGAACGAGACCAAGTAACAGCATGCTAAGTGGAGGCAGCGATACCTCTCTGGCTCTGGCACATTATCATTACATTTTCCTCTTTCTTCATTTCTTTTTATCTTTACAGCACGATCTCACGCACTGGACTCAAGGGGCCTTCTAATGGCTTAGTGAATACCTTCTCCGTATAAGTAGTCGTATGAAACATGCGGGGTGCTATGGTTAGGGTTCTTTTTATTTACTTCATCTGTTTTTGAGACAGAGTCTCCCAATGTCACCCAGGTTGGCCTAAAACTTCTGAGCTCAGGAGATCCTCCAGCCTCAGCCACCCAAGTAGCTGAGACTGGAGTTACACACCACAAAGTTCATGGAGGCCTACTGATTTTTTTTTTTTTTTTTCTGAGAACAAGGTCTCGCTCTGTAGCTCAGGCTGGCCCTGACTCACTATGATCCCTGGCAAGCTTTGAACTCAGCAATCCTCCTGCCTCTGCCACCTGAGTGCTAGGATTACAGGCATGAGCCACCATGCCCGGCACTGTAGTACATGGTACTGATTGCTGGTGGGTGTGAGTCACCATGCCCGGTACTGTCCTATGTGGTTACCAGGGGCTGAACTAGGGACCTTGAGTTTGCTAGGCAACTGCCAGAACCACTGAGCTAAATCTCCAACCTAAGGCCTATTAATATTTTTTAACTCACATAATTTCATATTTATATTCCTCATGCTTACAGTTTATATTATTTCAATATTCTATTATTTTATCTAATCTACCGCTTCTAATGCTGCTGACACCACCATGAAAAGTGCCCACTACGTCCCCTGTCCTTGTCCCACAATGTTCTGTCACCCTCGTGCACTCCTCCCACCACGCACAGCACGGCAGCGCACAACCTGACAGGCACCACCCCCTGCCCAGAGACCCGCGGGCCACCTCCTGTGTTCACCAGGAGGGAGGAGCATTGCGCTCAGTGAACATACGGAGGAAATGCAGCCAGCTAATGCTGGGTTGTTTTCCAGAACAGCTGCCCAGGCTGCACTTGAGCCCGCATCACAGGAGGCTTCCTGTTTATCCCTCCTTCCCTCCTCGGGCTTTGCCAAGGGTTACTTCCACACAGGCCCGTGCGCGAGTCCCGTAAAATCAGATGATTTGCTCCAATTACTTGGTATGAAATGTGGTAAAAGATAAATTTAAAACAGTAAGGAAGTATGAAAGTACTTTACCGATGTTATTTACCATTGTGAGCAATTAACGTTATTTTTGTTCTTAGAATGATCCTTTCTAACCATCCTACCTTCTGTCCCCTTCAAGAAAAAAAAATGATGGGAAAAGGGATTGAGCTTGAGATTTAAAAACTAAAAGTTTCCTGAAAATGTAAATATTACAGGAGATTAAAACAAAGGGGGGAATATTTATTTACTTATCTATGCTTTAACCAAATATTTTACTAAGGGCTGATTATATACTAATAGTGAAATATAAAAATTTGGACAGCAAATATACACATAGTATATGAACAAATTTTTCATCTGTTCCTTGAATGTTGCATAGAATTTATCCCTGTTATTTCTCCTAAGATGGTAGCCACACAGTAACAGCTCCTAGGCACTGAACAGCTACTATACCAACATGTCATCCTATGCACGCATTCATCTACCTAGAACAAAGATAAAGTGGATGTGATTACCCTAGATTCTCATAAAGGAACAGACACACTTAAACAACTTCCCTAAAAAGCAATTAAATGGTAGTGCCAGAAACCTCTAGTGCATTTTTCTAAAGTTCAGCCTTCCTCTTCGTGCTCTATCTTATTTCCTCTTAGAAAATGTGTGCCAAGTTACTCTACAGAGGACAGACGGTGGTGGGAATTCTAAGGAGACAGTCAAAATACAACAAAAACTACAAAAGTGAAACACACAGTTCAAAAGTAAACGCTGCTATTTATTCAGTATTTAAATTGTACCAAGTATTCTATGTGCATTATTTATAAATTCTGACAGATACTGTAAGGCTAGGCATAGTGGCACATGCCTATAATCCCAGAACTGAAGAGGCTGAAGCAGGAGGATCACCAGAAGTTCAAGGTCAAGTGCCGGGCATGGTGGCTCACGCCTGTAATCCCTACACTCGGGAGGCAGAGACAGGAGGATTGCTGAGTTCCAGGCTTGCCTAGGCTACATAGTGAGCTTAGAGCCAGCCTGAACTACAAAGCGAGGCCCTGTCTCAAAAAAAAAAAAAAATGTACAAGGTCAGCCTGGACTACATAGCAAGACCTTGACTAACATAAATAAATAAATATATAAATACATAAATAGACACACACACATCTCTCCAATTTAAAGATGTGGAAGCAGGGCTGGGGTTTTAGCTTAGTGGTTCAGCATCTTCCTGGCAAGTGCAAGGTCCTAGGTTTGATCCCCCCAGTACCACATATCACAAGTCCGGGCATGGTGGTTCACTCTTGTCATCCTAGCACTCAGGAGGCAGAGGCAGGAGGATTGCTGAGCTCAAGGCTTGCCTGGGGTACACAGTGAGTTCAGGGCCAGCCTGAACTACAAAGTGAAACCCTGTCTCAAAAAATTTTTTAAAAAATGTAGAAACTGAGAATACCAAAGTTGCTAACAAATTGCTTCACACAGTTGGTGTAGAAGTAAAACTCAGACTGAAACACATTGGTTCTTCCAAACTCCAAAACCATCTACCTTTTTAACTGTAAAAGGGTGATAGACAGTCCTAAAGTTATAGTGATGGCTGTATAAATCTATAAAAATACAAAATTCAATGATTTGTACACTGAAAGTAGGTGAACTTCATGCTATACAAATTATCTCGATAAAGCTGTTCTTTAAAAAAACTGTAGTTTTCCTTATACGATCATGTTTTTCAAAACCTTATAACCTCTTACACTAATGCCTTTTTTCAATATTTTTTATCAATAGTTTCAACAATATTTTTTTTAATTCTCAGATCAAATTCTCAGATTTTTAAGAATTCTCAGTATCCTCGGGTACTAAAGAACAATTTTGCCAATTTACTTTCTTCTACTCCACATTCTGATCTGTTCAAGACCAATCTGGGAAATTTAGTGAGACTCTGTCTCAAAATAAAAAGTACAAAGTACTAGGATTGTAGCTCAGTGCAAAAGTCCTGGGTTTCAGTACCTAGTAGTAAAATAAAAGAAGTGAATTTTATTGTATGCAAATCATATCTGAATGAAAGTGATTAATAAACAAGTACACAAACTAACAGACATAAGGAAAAAAGAGAATCTACTGTGTTTCACTTGATATCCTTAGAAACAGTCTTAAAAAAAATTTCACCATTCTAACACTGAACAATCAATTTCCACACACTTCTTTCATAGCTAACTTTCATAGGTATCTAAGAAGGTAAATCTGAATCTAGAATCTTGGTCTGTTTATATTCTGGGAGGAAAAAAAGAGACGTGACCAACTCCTTTCTGACGTTCTGTTTGGTTACTTGCATATATTTACAAATACTAAAGAGTTTATTCTGGGAAAATTACTACCATTCACTCAGTTCAAAGCATAGAACTTTCAATGATTTCTTGTGACTGTCATGACAGACGCCTTCCTCTTTCTGTGGCAAGTTATTTGGTAATCCTCGTAGAATCTTCTCAAGAGATAAAATTTATCCACTTAAAACATGAAGGAACTGGTTATATTTTGGTGCCCCAGACACTCCCAAGATCAGACAGGAACATGATTGATTCCTGGAAAATTTTTTTTTGTACAAATCTATTGGAAGACATAGTTCGCTCACTTTCCAGCATGCTGAGATGTGTCTAGATGGTACTTCAACCAGGACAGCAGATTCCAGAAATGTTGCCACATCTTTAACATCCAATGGGAAAAAGATACATCATCCTCAAACAGGACAATGCACTTAAATCTAACAGAACTTCCAGTTTCTAACAACTGAGCTTCTAATATTTGAAAAAAAAGCATATATATGGAGTATGCTTAGTTCATATAATGCCCTGGGTCCAATCCCCAGTAACACACACACACACACACACACACACACACACACACACACAAAACAAGAACAATAACTACAATAGTAGTGGTAGAAAACAATCTCATAAGGGCTTTAAAAACTGTACATTATCTTGAAGGCAATTGCAATATGTGAAGATGTTGACATTGGATAAAAATGAAAACCTGCAGTCAAATGCCCCTGTTGTCCCAGGTTCCTCAGCATTAACCCAGTATCTCACTGGCACTGGGATCTGCAGATCCCAGGGTACAGTCAGGTGAATAGCCTGGTCAATACACACAAGCAAGGTCACTCCAGACCCGATTAGATAGCAAGGGAATGCTGATGTTTTCAGAACTTTCCAAACTTTAATAATGTGGTGTGGGGCCAGAGATTTAGCTCAGTGGTTCCGGCGCCTGCCTTGCAATCGCAAGGTCCTGAGTTAGATCACAGTAACCACATACAATGCTGGGCGTGGTGACTCACGCCCACCAGCCATCAATACCACATACCACAGTGCCGGGCGTGGTGGCTCACACCTGTCATCCCAGCACTTGGGAGGCAGAGACAAGAGGATTGCTGAGTTCCAGGCTTGCCTGAACTACATAGTGAACTCAGGGCCAGCCTGAACTACAAAGTGAGAACCTGTCTCAAAAAAAAAAATAATAATAATAATAATAATAATAATGTGGTGTGGGAGAAGTTTATATCATCCAAGTAAAACTGATTTAGTGTTGTAACTCAGAGTCATTGTCACATATAAGTCTCTAATAGTTTCATCAATTTGGGGCAGTTTATTGAAAAAGGTAAAAATATCATTTCCGTAGGCTAGTATTTTACCTAATTTGGTTTGTATGGATTTTCTGTAATTAGAATACATTCTACAAACACATACAGGTAAAATACGGATACTTTCTAAGTAAGAAGTAACTAGTCAGAAATGATTATATGGGGAAAAGCGCTGAAAGTCCAGAACAATCATACTCTTCTCAATTAGCACAATATTACAGAATAAGGTGTGTTTGCTTGCTTTACAGATTCATTACTGCTGTGAAAGGGAAGCCAATAAGTGCTGAAAAAAAAATGAAAAGCACACTA
>PVIC010007182.1:0-51695 GCA_004025085.1 Thryonomys swinderianus | reverse complement strand
GGCACCTGCCTCACAAACTCAAGGTCCTGAGTTTCATCCCTGGTAACCACATACAATGCTTAGGCGTGGTGACTCACGCCTACCAGCAATCAATACCACATACTATGGTGCCGGGTGTGGTGGCTCACTCCTGTAATCCCAGGACTCGGGAGGCAGAGGCAGGAGGATTGCTGAGTTCCAGGCTTGCCTGGGCTACATAGTGAGCTCAGGGCCAGCCTGAACTACAAAGCGAGACCCTGTCTCAAAAAAAAAAAAAAAGAATTGAGAGACAGAACCTCATTAAATACTTATATATCAATATTCCTAACATTATTCAAAATATTAAAAATAGAATATTAAAAATATTTTAAAATAACCCTAATGTCTGTCAACCGATAAACTGTAGTATATATACACAATAGAATATTATTCTGTCTTTTAAAGGCCTTAAAATAGTTAAATTATTCCATGTTCAGTAATAATTTAGGTGAACCTTGAAAATACCTGCTTGGTAAATGAAGACTCAAAAGATCCAATGTAGAATTATTCCACCCCGAAATATGTGATCTTTCAGAGAGGAAAGTAAGGGAGACAGAGACAGAGACTGAGCGTAGAGTTGTAAGTCGCGTGGGAGAGAGAGTGAGTGGTCTTGTGTAATTGTCAGTGTTTCTCCTTGGGATGATGAAAGCACTCTGGATGTGGATGATGGGGGAGTCGCACAGCGTGTTCAACGTGTTTAATGCTACTCGATTCACCACGTAAGGAAAATCACGAAGTAAAACTGAAATGATTTACAGAGAAATGCCTCTTGGGAAAGTTTCCAGACACCAGGAGCAAAGTACACAGAAGTTTGGAGGTGGATGGTTCTTGGCACAGAGGATGGTGTCGGGAAGGGCCAAGGACAGACGTTTCCGAGTCTTCCTGTTTACTCTGCAAGAGTAGAGTAACTGTATACTTTACAGGAGGACAAGTTTCTTAAAGTGTTTTGAGCAGAATTATCACAGAATGTGACGCACGTTGCTGAAAAATCATATTAGATCATGTATTAAACGTACATGGTCAGCTGGCTGGGGGAAACACACACTCGTGGACGCCATTGCCCGTGTCCAGCCAAGGGATGATTGCTTTAAATTAGGGTGGGGGCATAGAGCATAGTGAGAAGTGGCAGATGGAGAACATAGCAGGCAAAACTGATAGGATTTGCTGGTGGATTTTGTTGTTGGCTGGAGAGGATGGATGCATTCAAAAATGATTATAGGGTGTTTGGCTCAAACAACTGATAAAATAGAATAATTCTTTACCCAAACAGCGTAGAGTAGTAAGGTAAATTTTCAGAGAATCTCCCAACTCATAAAATACTATCTTTTGCTGCTCACACACTCGGGACAGTCATCTTAGCCTTGGGCACTCCTGGGGGGCAGCTTGAACCCAGGGGAGACGATGACCCCAGGGTCATTGTCATGGTTGTAGTTGTGGTTCTCCATTGTTCTCTTAGTTCACCGTGACTTTAACTATTTGGCAATTCTGACTGAAGTTCTCATGAGATTATGAAAACTGTTTCACTGGGCAGGAATTGACTTTTTTATATAAGAAGAGAGAGAGCAAAACACATTGTAATCTGCTACAACTGACTAGTGCAGATGGGACAGATACATTTCCTATAGCTTACCTGGTACTAATTTAAGTACTGTGTGTTCTCAGTCTGTAGCTGAAACACGTAATCATTCTTGTGTGTGCAGATGAAACAGAGAAATCCTCTCAAGCTGCTGGTCTCAAGATGCTGTGAGTTCTGACTGCAGGGAACTCAATAAGGCAGAGGCTGAGGGACAGGACTTAGCAGGGGCAGATTCTGGGTGAAATATGTCAGGTTGTCATTTCAAGGAAAGGCATTAAAAAGCAAGGTTAAGGCTTTGGATTCCCTGACTTTCTAATTATCTCACTTCTCATAAAAAAAAAGGAGGCCACTCTACATTTCCATAGCCTCATCGCACAGAAGTTCATGAAATTGGAGGAGATAAAGCCAATATTTGACCTAAATGAAAAGTAGGTGAGACGTGTGTCCACAGGAAAAGCAGGCATGATTTTTTTTTTGGTTAAGGGAGAGCATAAGAGATCTTGAGATTCAAAAGCAAGCAGACTAATTCTTCCATGCTCCAAGAGTAAAAGGATCAGAAGTGCAAATAAAAGATGACCTTGTGTATTAATCATTCGTGTGTTTAGCTCAGAATAATTTTGGAGCTAAATCACAGGCTCTTTATCTACTTGACCCAAAGATATACTAAGTCCCTTCTTAAATATTCATTGCCATTTAGACTTCTCAATTATAATGGCTGTTGCTTTGTGTGTTTGGATGTATGTGATTTGACTACCTTCATTTGTTTTATTTATATTTTATTTATAATAAGTGTTTGTGCTCTTATCTGTAGAATGCAGATGGTGTGTACAGAGCTAGTGAATGCCCTGCCTCGAAGATTCATCTGAACCTTTTTCCCCGCAAATAAACAGCACGGTGTTATTAATGACAACAGCACATGCCTGGCTTTTCTTGCATGAGGTCCAGGCTTAAAGTGCTACCCGCAGTGGTTGGTGGGGCTTAACCTCAGGGTCCCCATGCAAGTAGCCCTCAGAGAAGCTTACATGTGCGTGTTTGAAAATGCCAGAGCTAATCTCTCTGATGACAAGGAAGCTAATCCACTGAGCAAAGCATCTGGGTCTATGCAGCTGTTTCTGATATCACCTGGCTTTGAAGGACTATCTCTCTCTTATCTGTTTGGCTTGGTTATGTCATTGCACTAACCAATGAAAGATCAGCAAATTAGATTTCACCTATCCCTTTCTTTCCTTCACTGAGTCTCATCGCCTCACAATATTTCTGTGTCTGCCAGGCATGAAGTCTGTCAGCAGCTTTTATAGAGTTTTCATTATATGTCTAGAGACTTGAAGAGATGAATGGGTATAAATTGCAACAGGATTCTTTGAAATAGGTATGGAATAAATTATTCTTTAATTAAAGCTCAAATCAAGGCAGATAATAAAGTGAATGTCTTAGCAGTTGGATAGTCCCTGGGTGATCCAATTGGACTGTAATGTTGCACAACTATGGACAAATCACTTCACTGGGACATAGGTGCCCATAAAAGTGACCAGCCCCAACGAATGGCCATTATAAATCAAGGAGTGGTGATAGCTAATCAGAAGGAGGGCTTCTCACAGTGAGAAGTTAACTGGTATGAAAACAATTCCCAACACTGTCCAAGGTGAAGACAGCTATACCATCCTAAGCACACCATGAATGAAGCCTGAGCAATGTCACCATGACTTTCCTCATCATGAGCATGGACTAACTGGCTTTTGCATGAGTGGATGAACACTGGAGTAATAGCCACAGGAGCAAAGGAAGCTCAGCCTGCTGTCACAAAGGCTTTACCAGCTATTTGTTTTGCAATATTGAGCAGTGACTTAAGGTCTCCAACACTTAGTTCCTACACTTGTAAGCAAAATACACATACACATATACACCTCTACACATGTGTGCATGGTTTCTGAGATTAAAATAGAATGTGCAATATATCGTATGTGTATTGTGTTGGGTTCTGAATGCATGATGACATTGATTGCTATATATGATATTGCTTTTGGTAAAACTAATCTTGTAGTCTAAACATATGAGATGTTTTACTGTGGTAGAATTCTTAGATTTAGAAATTTAATTGGAATACTGTAACTCCCAGAGTTATTTAGTATGTGTTAGCATATTAATCATTCTTATGTTATTACTACTTGTCTTATTAGCAAATTAATTACAGTAACTGTACAAACAGGCTGAACTAAAAAACAATTAATTTGATATCAAAATACAATTAATTTAATTTATGAATTGTAAATAATATGCCAGAATTGTTTGTCATGAGTAAGTGACTTTTTTGACACCGGCTCTCTAGTCAATAGATTGCAAATACTATATACACCTTTATTATTACGTTTCTAATTTCCACTATCATTAGTTATATTATTCAGCAATCATGAGGATTGGGGAAAAATAAATGTTTATTGGATTTACGAAAAAAAAATCTCACATAAGTCAAGCATGCTTCTCTGGGAATGTGGGAGGTCTGGCTGCACACTCTTCCTTTGGCAGCAAGTGAAGTACTGAGGGTCAGAGCTCTCCTGTCCTCCAGAATTATTTCCTTGTTCATCTCCTTAAGATGAAGAGCATATGCTCTATCTGAAAGAAATAGCTTGTAACATAGGAGAACACACAATATTTTTCTCCTATGTTAAAAATTATCTTAATAATGATACGAAGGCTCAGCTCGTTTCAGTATCATAAATCATATATTATAAATGGTGATATATTCAAAAACATACAAGATGTCCCTAAGTATTCATAAATACTAAGTATCATAAACATGATATATTTCATATATCATAAATCGATATATTCAAAACCATAGAAGTAATCTAATAACCTCTTGTCCCTGAGTCCCTAAGGCATCATTTCTATAGTAGCAGGAGTCTTTTTTCCCATAAATGCTCGCATCCTGAAAAGCTAATCCTTTAGAAACTATTTGCTTCTGATTCTAGATCATATCTGAAGATGTTAGAGAAATATAATAATTGCTGAAGGCAATTTCGGAGAGGAAGCACGTTTAAGACTTTAAGATATAAATTACATATTATTCATTTGGTTCACTGTCACTGTTCACCTGCAAAAATGAGAAGGTGGCTGGGCACACACTTTGAGATCATTTTGAACCCACAGCCTTGGCCTGGGAGTGTGCAGAATGTAGGGCCAGCAGCATCACCTTCTGCTGCTCCCCTTAATCCTGGTCCTCTGTGTTGTGCTGTGCTGTTCCTCCCACTGAAAACAGAAGGAAAAATAACTGGCCACACTGCATACTTCACAAAGTCTACAGAAACTTGTCTGAGGTTTATAACAAATCTCATAATAATTCACCTGGCTAACAACAGTAACAGTAACCCAAATGAGTAATATATAAACTTAGTTTTTCTTTTAAGTCCTAAAAATATTGCTTTTCTGAAAGCACCTTCAGCAACCCTTCTATTCTCTAGATTTGTCAATTATGATCTAGAAGTAATCAAATATTTTTTTCAAAAAATTAATTCTTCAGCAAACTACTATTCATGGGAAACTTCTGCCATAGTAGAAATAGTGTTTTGAGTCTCAAGGGACAAGAGAGTATTAGAGTATGTGCATCTTGTATATGTTCAAAAATGTTAAAAGGTTTCAAATTGGCTTTTCCTTTTATTAGGTTAAGAGTGACCAGGACAAAATGTGGAAACATTGAAATGTACCTAATTTTGTGAAAAATGCAGCTACTTGAGTTTTTTTTTTTATCATCATTCTTGCTGCTCTATCAAAAAAAAGTCTATCTCTAAGAAAAGTCATTTTTGTTCTGATATTTACTGCAATTGGAAAATCAACCAACATTTAGGATTCACATTATCCAGAGACTACATTATAAAAGTTTCATGATAAGAATGTGTTTTGGTACTAATTTATTGTAAATAAATTTACAAGATGCACAATGAATTCATTAACAACATTTCTTATTTTTTAGTAAATTATAGCAAAAGTGGGATTATAAAAACATGGAAAAAATCAAACAAGAGAACTCACTGATACATTTTCTGAACACCAATGAAAGTTAGATTAACTGAAGAAAACTATTATTATTAATATTTTCCTTTCTGATGATTTTGATTTGATTAGAGAGATTGTTGGCTAATTCCAACATACAGCAACCAGACCCACTGACAACTAAAAGCTCTCCTCCTGAAGGAATGCTGGGAAAAGAGGTGAAGAACTTGACAACGGTAATATGTGAAAACATAATGTTTGGAGGTGAAAATTCATGTATTTGGCATTTTCAAGAAGAAGGTGGAAGGATTTTCTACAGATCCTAGGAAAGAAGGTGCAGGAGCATAAAATGTTCAGAAAGATTAACAGACTAATAACAATGAAAGGTGAAAAAGATTACAATAGGCTATAAGAATGAGCGTCAGTCCAATGCATTACTCTCCACTATTGTAAAATATGCCAGAAAGAAAGCAGGTCCAGGAATTGGTACAAAATCTAAATCTGAAGCAAGAAAAAAATACAATTATATATAAACTGGTAGTCAGGAACTGTAAGCCTAAAATTGTAACTTTTAATCTCAAATATGAAAATAGATTCATGTGGGACATATAGGAAAGCTGGAATTGGGAAAACTTGGGTAGAAATTCAGACCTCTGTTTCAAATACATACAACAAAAAGAATGTGAACCTAGAAGTCTGTTGTCACTATAGGACAGTAAAGAAAGTTCAATATCTGGGCTGCAGAGTTAGCTCAAGAAGCAATGCATCTACCTTTGAAGCACAAGGTCCCAAGTTTGGTCCATGGTACTTCAAAAAAGAAATGAAAAGGAAAAGAAAAGAGCCCAACAAGTTCACATTATTTCAGAGAAAAAAAGAAACTGATACTCTGTTGTTTTGAAGACAGCTGATCTTATAAGACCAGCAAACATATCTCAAATTTTCTCTTTTTGGGATGGTGAGAGGATGCCAAGCTAGAGAATGCATCAATTGGTCCTCACAGCAGAACTGTCAGAGTGGTCAGTGTGAACCAAGAGAATACTGCTACAGCAGAGAGGCGTGATTGTGAAGAGCAGGCAACAGTAACTGGCCCAAGATCAGAAGAGTAGAAGGGACTGTACCTGGGACGTCTGAGGACTGGCTGGTGTTCTTAGCAGGGAAGCATGGTCTATGGCTCATGCAGGGGCCTGAGATGTCTTTATCTTTCACATGTCAAGTACCAGGGTCAGGAATGTTGCTAGGAAAATGGATAGAATTAATCCAGGAACCCTGGGATTCATGAATTCATACCACAGAGTGGCATTCTAAGGTGATGTTTTCTTGTCTAATCGAAAAAGGAAGGCATGTACCAATATGTGTGGTGAAGGAGTGGAAGAAATGGAGGAATTCTTTTGTAAAAAATAAGTGCAATTTCCTGACTCCAAAGGCCAACCATAAAGGTGGTAAATAAACTTAAGGAGATCTGAGGCCCAGTGGGGGTCAGGAATCTCTCGGAAATTCTCATAACCTTCATGCTTTGAACAAACATGTCCATGGTATGGAATCATCTTTCCCCTTTCAAATTCAAAAGAAGATATCTGAATGAAGATCTGAAAACTCAAAGACAGTGTCTTACTTTGTTTTAGGAATACACACTAAATCTTACTGTGGTTTCATTTTAAAAGAATAAATGGGGAAAGGAGGAAAACAAAAACTACGTAACTGAAGGAACTCTCATAGGTCAAAGAAAAAAACAAAGTTGCAATTAGGTATTTTTCAGATTCACTGTAGGGAACAAAAGGAAACTTCAGATGTATCTAGTGTTATCTTAGGCAAAGTGATGAAACATATATTCTACAAAATGAGAGATGAGATAGGATTTTGACAGTATGAGGTGAAAAGTTACTTGAGAGGTAGCCAGAAATTTAACAGGAAGAAATGAGATAACATAAAGATTTATAAAAAGCAAAGGTGCATTAACAAAGTTGCAGACATTACATGGTACACTATAAATGGATAATTCAACAAGCTAGCTCATGATACAGTGGATATTTGCATATGTATTAATTTTACTGCTCAACTGGTAAGACCCCTTGAAAACTGGGGATGTCTCAAAAACAGAAGGAAAAGTTCTGAACTCCTTGGGAAAGAGCAAAAGGGTAAGTCTTTTTCTCCTTGACAAGTAGTAGGGTCATTTTGTCTTAAGAGAGCCCATAGCACAGTCCAGTAATCTGAATCTTAGAAAACCGTTTCACAGAAAATTGAGGATTTTGGGGGGAGATTTTTGGTGAACCCAACCTGGAGCTTTGACATCAAGTAAGGATCCTGGACAACAGAACCCCAGGAAATGTTGCCAAATGTGACAGAAGTGGAGGCCCAGTGGCAAGGTTGCCATCATGAGTGTCAGGTGGGTGGGTCTTGGGGTGTGCTCCTCTGTGTGTCATCCCTGGCTCTGTGTTTGCAAACCCAAGGTGCAGTTCTGTACCCTGCCCCGTCCCTCCTGTGCGGTGATGAGTATCTGGATACTTCCACAAATGCCTTTTTCACTTAATTCAGTAAACATTTCTATTTATTGTCTAAAACCAAAAAATAAGTGAATCAAACAATTTTAGAAAATGTAATGTCTTGGAACTTCACAGAACTATACAGAGCAAATCAACAGTGATAGAGTTTTGTGAGGCATTGTGGCCAGGAAAAAAAATTAAGCCATTTATGAAAGTTGAGGAAAATCAGTATATCTCCAAAATGCTTCCTCTAGCCAAGTTGTCACTCATATGAGCAAATTACTAACTGTATTTTCAGACTTAAATAGCCTGTGAAAATATTGCACCCAAGTATTGAGCCTTTTTATGTAAAAGGTACTCACAACACGTTCTAGGTAATCAAAGAAAACTTTCCTGTGATTGAATAAAGTTGTGATATCTACTATGATGACAGGGGATACCTTCCTTCTGAGACCTTAGAATAACTGGCAAATAATATACTCACATAGTCAAAGCTAAGGAATAAATATGATGAACTTCATACATTACTAATAGTCTATGAACTCGAAGGATCATTAGAAAGCTCAGAAGCAGGTAAGGCCTGCATACATAAGGACTTTCTGAGTCCAAACACTTAAGTCATTGAACTGTTGAAGTATATTGGAGGCATATTTTTAAAACTATTAAATTGCCAATAAGAGTATGAAGGCAATCTTCTAATATTTTCTGATTTTATGATATTTTAAACTATTTGGTGTGATATGAAAAAATAGGTATCTTTTTAGATTAACAAAATAACAATCTTGCAAGCTCTGAAGTCTCAGCTGGTAAACAGATGGTCCCATCGCGATCATGTGGGCTGTTCTTCTTGTTTCTAGTTAGCATTTGCTTTTACAATCTCCTAGCCATATGCAGTGGTCTCCCCCAGCTCTCTGTTTTTTATCTGCCTTTAACAAGATATGACAGTCATAACAGACTTGTTTATTCAAACTGCTTTGTCAAAGTCATGCTTGACTGTAACAAGGTTAGGCAGAATTTTGTGTTTGTCAACCAAATTGAAAATTAATAATTTCTGGCACTACATGATATAAGGTGTATATAAATAATTCCTTCTCACTGTTTGAAATGCATATACTTAGTTATTTTGACTTTTTTCTTCATCCTGACTTGGATAACAGTGGTATTAAATTCTTATAATTACAAAGTATAAGCACATAATTTTAGTTGAAAACTTGTGGGACCAGAAATACTGTAATACGTACATATTGACCACACATATACATTTTCCTCTATTATAAATAGAGCAGAAAATTATTAATAATACTCATGAGGGCAAACTTGCAATTCTAATATTTCAGGAAAGCTCCAGTAGAGTGGTTTTATTTTATTATAAGACAGAATAAAGAAGGACAGGAAGCAGAAGAAAAAAATTAAAAAGTAAAATCCATCCTATTAGGAACCAAAAGGGGGTTATCATCCCTGATCCAATGGAAGACTAGAGGCTAATAAATACCTACTTTGAAAATGTCCAATAAGATGGAAAACAGAAGAAATGGATAGATTCCTAGACATATATGAACTTCCAAGCTAAATGAAGATGATGTAAAAATTTTAAACACCCCAAGATGAATCTCTGAAATTGAATATGTAATGAAATAAATCTACTGACAAAGGAAAGCCCTGGTCCTGATGGCTTTACTGCTGAATTCTACAAAATTTTCAAAGAAGATGTAATGCCATACTTCTCAAACACTTTAATGAAATTGAAAGACAAGCAGTACTCCCAAGTGCAATCCCTGAAGCAACGATGACCTTGATTTCAAAAGGAGAAAAAGATCCAACGTAAAGAGAACTACAGGCCAATCTCTCTAATGAGTACTGATACAAAACTCCTCAACAAAATAATGGCAAACAGAATACAGAGAATTATCAAGCAGATCATACACCCTTACCAAATTGGAGTCATCCCAGGGATGTAAGGATGGTTCAATATATATAAATCAATAAACATAATTCATTATATCAACAGACTCAAAAACAAAAACCATATGGCCATCTCAATAGAGGCAGAAAAAGTATTTGACAAAATCCAACATGGATTCATGATAATAATCCTACCAAAAATTGGCATAGTAGGACTTTAACTCAACTTAGTAAAAGCAATTTATGAGGAACTCACAGGCAACATCATCCTAAATGTTCAGAAACTGTAAGCTTTCACACTCAGATCAGGAACAAAACAAGGATGTCCACTATCAGCACTCCTGCTATACTGCTAAAAACATTAGCCACAGCAATTAGACAAGAGAAAGAAATAAAAGGAAAAATATAGGAAAGGAAGAATTTAAACTATCATTATTTGCTGATGACATGATATTCTATCTATAAGATCCTAAAAACTCCACCAAAAAACTGCTAGACTAAATCAGCAAATTTAATAGCATATCTGGATACAAGGCCAATGATCAAAAATCAATAGCATTTTTTACATTAAAAAAACAGACTTATTGAGAGAGAAGTTGGGAGTCAGTTCCTTTCAAAACAGTATCCCCCCAAAAAAATTAAATATCTAGGAATCAATCTAACAAAGGAGGTGAAACACCTCTACTCTGAAAACTACAATACTCTGAAAAAGGAGATTGAAGATGATATCAGAAAATGGAAAGACATCCCTTGTTCCTGGATACGAAGAACCAGCATTGTCAAAATACCTATAGTCTCACAACTACTATATAAATTTGATAGAATCCCGATTAAAATCCCAACAGAATATTTCACAGCTCTAGATAAAATAATCCCCCCAAAATTAATTAGGAACCACAAGAGACCTAGAATAGCAAAAGCAATTCTAGGAAGCAAGGACATGGCAGAAAGTATAACTATCCCCAATTTGAAACTATACTACAAACATACTGTGATAAAAACAGCATGGCACTGGCAAAGAAAAAACCTGAGGATCAGTGGAACAGATTAGAAGATCCAGAAATAATTCCAGATACACTAAGCCACCCCATCTTTGACAAAGGAATGAAACATCCTCAATGGAGAAAAGAAAGCCTTTTTAACAAATGGTGCTGGGAAACTGGGCTTCAACCTGCCAAAGACTGAACCTAGATCCATCACTTTCACCATGTACTAAACTAATATCAAAGTGGATTAAACATCTAAGTATTAAAAGAGAACTCTAAACCTACTGCAGAACAGGTTAGGCAGTGCTCTTGAAGACACTAGCTTAGGGAAAGACTTTACAAACAAAACCTCTATTGCATGAGAACTAGCAGAAAAAAATCAACAAATGAGATCTCATCCTATTAAAAGCTTCTGCACAGCAAAAGAAACCACTGGCAGAGTGAAAGGACAACCAACAATATGGGGAACATCTTTACTAGCTGTTCCTCCCACAAAGGGCTACTATCTAGAATATATAGAGAGTTGTAAAAAAAAATCAGCCCCCCCATTTAAAGAAACCATTCAAAAATGAGCATCTGAAATGAACAGACACTTTTCAGAGGAAGATGTAAAATAGGTAAGAAGTATATGAAGAAATGCTCAACATCACTGGTCATTCGAGAGATGCAGATGAAAACAACCCTGAGATTTCATCTCATCCCACAAAGAATGCCTGATATTGTGAAATAACAAGGAATAAATGCTGGTGAGGTTGCAGGAAGAAAGGAACCCTTTTCCACTATTGGTGGGAATGTAGACTTGTGCAACCATTGTGGAGATCAGTGTGGAGATTCCTCAGAAATCTAGGATTAGAGGTCCCATTTCACCTTGTTATTCCTCTGCTGAGGATATACACAAAAGAATTACAAGTTTTGTGCACCTATGTGTACAGCTGCTCAGTTTGTGATAGCTAAATGTTGGCAACAACCAAAATGTCCATCAACTCTGGATTGAATAAAGATGTGCTTTTTAAAATAAAATGGAGTATTACTCTGCCATAAAGAATGGTGTGTTTGAGTCATTTATATTCAAGTGGATGTACCTTAAAGACATACTCATAAGTGAAATTAACATGTCACAGATGTGTAAATATTGCATCTTATCTCTGTTACAAGAGACTAAAGATATAAATGCATTCTAGAATGAATGATCAATATTGTGAAATAGTAAATGTTCAAAGGGAAATGGGGTTTATGTGTAAGCAATGAGGGGAAAGAAAAAATTGATTGTTAGAATAAAGGAAACAAAGCTTTTGCATAAAGGGGCAGGGTGTTTTGGGATGGGTAGAGGAAGGGGAAAAATGAGAAGATATCTCATATACTGGTACAACTTCTCAATGTTGAGCATAATCTTGATGTGTATATGCATAATGTACTAATATAGATTCGAG
The DNA here is from genome assembly GCA_004025085.1 of Thryonomys swinderianus. Lineage (NCBI taxonomy): Eukaryota > Metazoa > Chordata > Mammalia > Rodentia > Thryonomyidae > Thryonomys > Thryonomys swinderianus. The sequence goes on along the minus strand of PVIC010007182.1, from coordinate 39,316 downwards.
TACTTAAATATTTTATATGTATTCTACTTATTCTATAAAATAAAGTATATGTGTGAACACGTGAATATGAAAGTGGTTTCCCAAAGCTTATAGAGGCCCATATCCACTTACACCAACTCTGACTTTCAAAAAAAGTTATCTGTACCCTTCCATCCTTTTCTACTTGCCTGCTCTCCTCTCTCTCCCCCTTCCTTTTTTTCTTTGTTTCTTCTTTCTTTTTTATTTTTATTTTTTACTCTTTTTATCTCTATGGTCTGACCATATAAAACGGGTAACTTCAATTCATTTGCACTTACTTAAGCATGTTCTATGAACTAGTATGAGGTCTGTTTTTGAGAATGATCCATAGGCAACTGAGAAGAATATGTATTCTGGCTTTGTTAAGTGAAATATTCTGTAGGCATGTATTAAGTCCAATTGTTTGAAGGTTTGTTTCAGTTCAAGTATTTTATTATTGATTTTTTTCTTTTATCTGTCTAGTTGTGACAACAGGGTATTGAAGTCCCCTACTACTATTGTATTAGTGCTTGTCAGGGTTTTCATATCTGTTAATATTTGTTTTACATAGTTGGTTACAGTGGAATTCGATGCATACATATTTATGAACGCCATCTCTTTCTCTTGGATTGTTCCCTGCACAAGGATGTAGTGTCCTTTGTTGCTCTTAATCAGTTTTGGTTTGAAATCTATTTGTCTGCAAATAGAATAGCCACTCCAGCTCTTTTGCAGTTTCCTGTCACACAGAGAATTGTATTCCACCCTTTCACTTTCAGTCTATGGCTTTCTTTCTGAATTAGGTGTGTTTCCTGTATGCATTATATTGTAGGATCTTGCTTTTTGATCCATTCTGCCAGTCTGTGTCTTTTCTAGTGGCCCACTGAGGCCATTGATATTAATTGTTATGACTGATATGGCCTGCTTTTTACCTGTCAGGGTGTTTTCCTGTTCTTGTCTCTTATTCTTTGCTTTTCCCTTTTCCTTTTAATATCTTGTCTTACTCAAAGAGTTCTCTCTGCTTGGTCTCATGAGTTTTTGACCGTCATTGTTTATTTCCAAAATATTCTTTAAAATGTTTTAGAGTGCAGGTTTTGTAGTTGAGAAGTTCTTCAGGTATTCTTTGTCATGAAATTATCTTATTTCTCCATTGATTTTGAAGGACAGTTTGGCAGGATACATCAATCTAGGCTGGACATTATTTTCCTCCAAGACTTGAAACACCTTTCTCCAGGCTTTCCTTGCACTGAGGCTTTTCATTGAAAAGTCTACTGTGATCTTGATAGACTTCCCTTTGTAAGTTATTTTTTTTTTCTTTTCTATAACTGCTTTTAGTATTTTGTTCTTTTGTCGCATATCTGGAACCTTGATAATTATATGACTAGCTATAGGTTTTTTTGTATCATGACCTTTTAGATACCTATATACCTCATTTATCTGTATGTCCAATTCTTTTCCTTTTCCTGTGAAATTTTATACCATTATATCTGAAAAGTTCTTTTTTTAAAACTTGTAATGGCTTTTTCTTGTTCTTGTCTCTTTTATTCTTTGCTTTTCCCCTTTTTTATGTAGCAGTATGTGGCTGGATGAATTTTAACTATGGTACAGTTACGACAATACGTGGCCACAAATTTTTCCCAGTGTGGTTCATTCAATCTTTGAAATGTGGCTTTTCATCTCTTCCAAACCAGAAGTAGGACCCAGTCTTCTGCTAGCTGCACATGAGCTGGTTTTGTGACTATTTTGAGAACATAGTTACACTAAAGTGATAGCATGTAATTAGGTGGCCTTGTAGATTTTGTTCTGTTCCTGGTAACATCTAGAGAAGCCAGTCCAATACTACAGGTCATACGCAGGAAGGCGTAGGGTTCCTCAGACTACCAGGATGTGAGTAAAGTCACTTTCTTGTAGGTGCTTAAGTAAGACCAGAAGACACTGACAGAGGGACCACCCCTCTAGCTGACGTGGTATCACATTGTGGCTGAGTCCCTGCGTGTTACAGAAGACATTGCTGGTTACAGTTTAACAAGCATGAGCACCAGTTGTGCAGGCAGAGAAAGAGGACAGCAGCTAGTATTTTAGGACCTGTGTCAAAGAAGCATGTACTTTACCCTGCCTAATGCTACTGCAAAACTGTTTTACCATTTTCATACGACAATTTCTCTTCTAGCATGGGACAAATAGATGCTCAGTGAATTAAATTCCATGACTATGCTCCTATCAGTATTTAGCTCTTAGCCAGTTTATTTATCATGATACTAGGAAATGAACATAGAGTCTTCAGATTAAGCTACATCCCCAACCTTTTCTGAAAAACTTATGTACTTATTTAATTTATTTTGGCAAAGAGTCTTCCTAAATTCCTAAGTGGGCCAGGCTGGGCTTGAACTTATGGTCTTTCAGCTTTAGCTTCTTAATTTTCTTAATACTAGTATTAGGAATATCAAAAATATAATAACATGTCTTACATGTGAAGAAATAAATCAAATAATGCCTAACTAAGGTTAGAAGCACTAACTTTATTTTGTTGGCTGCTTCTCAGAGAGCAAATGAAAATAGCAGCTAGAATATTGAGAGCATATGTGAGGGGCTAATGGGGATTTGAGAGATGGGTAATGTTACAAAGTCAACAATAATAATCCAAGAAGGAAGACAGTGGAGACATGTCTGGCTTGTAGTGATGTCTTTCAGAAATGACACTTTCACAATTATTGTTGCAAAGAAAGAATAGTAGAAAACAAGTTTTGATATACAAGTCATAAAATCTCTGCATATAGGATACAACACATATTGCAAAACTAATAGAGTGGCTACTTCACACATGGTATACTAATTTTAGCAGAAGCTCTATAAACATCATAATCTATGTTCACAAGCAGTAAATGTCATATACCAGTTTTAAAAGGATAGATTTTTATTTTAGTACAGATTAAAATACATTACAGTTGTATAGGAAAATGAGCCGTACCAACATGCCTGAAAATATAACTATTTCTCAATTATCATTGTTGTTTTTGTTCTTTATATACATTTGATAAAATTATAAATTCAATATCCTATTAATTTTCACTTAATAACTTAATTAAAAATAACTATGGCAATAACTACAGTGATAAAATTCATTTTTAACAACACAACTCTAAGAATCTGAGTAATCAAATATGACATCCCAAAAGACCCGATTTTATATTAGAAATGTAATGTTTTGTTTTGTCTAGGAGTACAGTATAAAGAATATAAGGACAGGAATCTCAGGGGAAAAAAAGACATAGGAAAACAACTGAAGTCAAGGATTGGCCAGTGGGAGAATATGTGTTAACAAAGGATGTTTAAAGGGCTAGGTAGATGCAGTGTTGTCTAGCTTCAGCTTGATTCCTTCCACAGTTCTGGGGAAATGACTATGGTTGTGTTTATCACTTGGTGTGGAATTTGCAACTGGAAGCAAAATTTTGCCAATTGCTTCTTTTTGTCAACTGATTTATTTGTGAGCAGAAGAATTCATGAAGTGAGATATTGCTGTAGTTTACTGAGAGCTACTTTCACAACCACAGAGTAAGAAGAACATAGTTTCATACAGAAAAATACTATATGTCATCTTCAAATCAGAAAGTTTGTAGATTATCTGATAGGTTTCATTGGCATGGATGGCTTATACCAAAACCAGAATTACTTACTATCAGCAAAACTGAAATACAATTGTTTCAAACAAATATTACAATGGAACAGACATGAGAAAAGATCCAGAAATCCCAAATTAGTACTCTTTTCTACCTAAATCCATCAATATACGGGTAACATGAACTACTGCACAGCTGCCTCCAACACAGTTCCATCCCTTATCTGTCGACATAGAATTCATGGAAGAATAGGTACTCATTCAAGAGTTATCTTTTCCTGACCTCTTCCTGTCTGAATCGGATTTAATAAACATGTAAGCAGTTTGTTCTGGTGCCCTGTGAACTGAAATTAAATGTTGCTAGGAGCTGTACCAATATCTTATTTATCACCAATTAAATTAGTAATGTCCCATAAGGCAAGAAGGAAAATGAATTCAAGAACTTTGAATACATCTAAGTGATGGTTTGCAATGTGTTTCTCTGGACTTTGAACAGTTTCAAATATTACAGGAGCCTAGATTTTTTTCTTAAAGAAACATATTATTGAAGAGAATGTGTACAGTGTAAAAATTATAATTTAATGTGAACATTTCATCATTTCCTGAAAATAAAAGGTCTGAATATACATTCAGAAACGGGAGTGATTCTTTGCCAGTATCATGCTGTTTTTATCACAGTGGCCTTGCAGTATAGTTGAAGCTGGGGATTGTGATACCCCTTACCATGTCTTTGTTGCCTAGAATAGGCTTTGCTATTCTAGTTCTCTTCTGATTCTAGATGAATTTTTGGATTATTTTCTCTAGATCTGTGAAATATGCAGCTAGGATTTCAATTGAAATTCCATTAAATCTTTAGAGCAATTTGAGAGTATGACTATTTTGACAATATTGGTTCTTCTTATCTAGAAACAATGGATATCTTAGCATTTTCTAATATGCTCTTTGATCTCCTTTTTCAGAGTACTGCAGTTTCTAAAGAAGAGGTCTTTCATCACCTTTTTTAGATTGATTCCTAGGTATTTCATTTGTTTGGATACTATTATGAATGGAATCATTTTTCCCGTTTTTCTCTCAATGAGTCTTTTATTAGTGTAAAGGAAGGTTATTGATTTTTTAATGTTGACCATGTACCCATCCACTGTACTGAATCTGGCAATTAAGTCTAGTAGTTGTTTGGCTGAGTTTTTAGCATCTTCTATGTAGAGTACCATGTCATCAGCAAAAAGTGACAGCTTAGCTTTTTTCCTTTCCAATCTTTATTCCTTTTATTTCCTTTTCTTGTCTAGTTGCTGTGTCTAATATTTCCAGAACTATATTGAGCAGAAATGGTGATACCCAAGGACCAATGAAATTACTTAGAAGATGCAGAAACAACTCCAGACCTACTAAGCCACCTCATCTTTAGCAAAGGAGCCAAACACCCTCAGCAGACAAAAGATACCTTCTTTAATAAATGGTGCTGGATAAACTGGGTTATAACCTGCCAAAGATTGAAACTAGACCTAAATCTTTCACCATAAACTAAAATCAAAGTGGCTTAAAGATTTAAATATTAAAGCAGAAACACTAAATATTCTGGAAAACAGTTTTGGTAGAACTCTTGGAGACATTGATGTAGATATTGACTTTATATACGAAACCTCAGTATCACAAGAAATAGTGGAAAAAATCAACAACTGTGATCTAATCTTACTAAAAATCTTCTGCAGAGCAAGATAAACTATGAACAGAATGAAAGACAACAGATTGTAGGGAAAAAAATTTCACTGTCTTTCTCAGACAAATGTCTGCTAGTTAGGAAATGTAAATAACTTTAAAAAATCAGAACCCTCAAATTTAAAGACCCAATTCAAAAGTGGATATCGGATATGAACAGGTAATTTTTGGTTGTAAAAGTAAAAGTTGCCAAACCCACATATGAAAAACTGTTCGATACTATTTGTCATTTGAGAGGTGCAGATGAAAAAATCACTGAGATCCCATCTGTCTCTGGAAACAATAGCTGCTATCAAGTAATTAACCAACAACAAATGCTGTCAAGGCCATGAGGAGAAAGGAACACTTCTCCACTATTGGTGGGAATCAGTGTGAAGAGTCCTTAAAATATTAGGATTAACATATTTGACGCTGTTATTTTCCTGCTGAGTATGTTCACAAAAGAACTGGAAGAATCGCTGGGCGTTGTGGCGCTGCCTGTAATCCCAGCACTCAGGAGGCAGAGACAGGAGGACCGCTGAGTTCGAGGCTTGCCTGGACTACATAGTGAGCTCAGAGCCAGCCTGAACTACAAAGCGAGACCCTGTCTCAAAAAAAAGAATTGGAAGAAACATGAGTGCACACATGTTCATAGCAGCTCAGTTTATAGTAGTTCAGTCTTAGAAACAGCCCAACCGCCCATCAATAGGAGACTGGGCAAATAAGATTTTTTAATAAAATAGAGTATTATTCAGTCATAAAGAATGATAAATTAGAGGCATTTATAGCTAAATGGATGCAGTTGAGACCAGACTCATAAATGAAATAAATAGGATATAGATATGCAAATATCATATCTTCTCTCTAGTATGACAAACTGAAAGGATAAATGAATTCCAAAATGTACAACAGATAATTGTGAAATAGGGAGAAAATTTTTAAAGGAAGTGGTACCTGGGTGAGGGCAGGGAAAGCAAAGAAGGGAACAAAATTTAAAGGTAAAAAATTAAAAAAAAAAAGAAACAAAGCTTATGTATATAGAAGTGAGGAGTTAAGCGGAGGACAGGGGAATGGGGAAATTAAGAATCATATGAAGTTACATATTTCCAATGAGGAATGCAATCGTAATGTATTCCTAAAACGTTCCAAGAAACTCATCTTATTTAAAAAAGAAAGAAAGAAGCTGGAAAGAGAACTAAAGAAGCTATCTATATCCCTGCTTTAGGCTGACCCTTATCTCAACTTGAATCAAAGCTTTGTCACAAAATTCTCTCTCTCTCTCTCTCTCTCTCTCTCTCTCTCTCTCTCTCTCTCTCATTCGCTTGCTCTCTCTTTCCTCCTTTCTTTCTCTTCTTACATCCTGAGATTTCTTCTGGCAAAAATCATATATGCAAAGAAATAAGATTATAGAAGTTATTTAATAAAGAAAATATAATAAACTCTAAGTTGCAGGAGACTTTCATACTGATCATGCCCCAAAAAAGCTGTAAGCAGTGCAGATTGTAAAAAATTAACTCAAAAATGAGCTTGTTTTGAGAAATGAGTCTGGCCAAATCCTATGTGCTGAGTTCAGAGTTAAGTTGAACCCAAATTCTGTTCCTACAACTGAAACCTTTTTAACTAGAAGGACAAGATTGTAATTAAGGCAATACATTTTGTGTATTCTGTTCCTAATTTGAGAATTACCTGTCTTGTCCTTTAGGAGCCTTGCTCACATGAGTTTCCAGACAAGCTGTGTGCTGCACATCCACAAATGTAGTTCTGTCCTTTCACATTGTTCACCTTCATCCCAACTGATGACTAATAGGAATCAGTGGCTTGAATGGACCAACACTTTTTGTTAAAAGCAGCATTGGGCCGGAGGGTTAGCTCAGTGGTTCCGGCGCCTGCCTCGCAAGCGCAAGGTCCTGATTTCGATCCCCGGTAACCACATACAGTGCTAGGCATGGAGACTCACGCCCACCAGCAGTCAATACCACATACCACAGTGCCGGGTGTGGTGGCTCATGCCTGTAATCCCAGCACTCGGGAGGCAGAGACAGGAGGATTGCTGAGTTTGAAGTTTGTCTGGGCTACATAGTGAGCTCAGGGCCAGCCTGAACTACAAAACGAAACCCTGTCTCAAAAAAAAAAAAAAAAATGCTTTCTGTCTCAGTTCTATCTTCCTGTATGATTTCTCAGGCCTGTACTATATATTAGTAGGAGACTGGAGGCTACTTCACAGGTTGCTGGTAATGTTTTGGGGATTTCTAGTATATGTAATTATTTAGAAAGTTATTGACTAGCTAAAAAAGCCTGGATATTTTATTAAGGAAAAATTTTGGGGATGCATAAAATACATAATACAGTTCATATCAATAACAACACACCTTTTTGGAAATATCTTTTTTGAACAATTTTCAAAAGAGGAAAAAAATAGGGCCATAGGTTGTGTACATCTCTGAAAGAAGCAAGAAGCTTTACAGGAGCTTGAACAGTCACTTCAAGAAGCAGCGACTATCCTTAGAGAAGAGGAAAAAGAAAAGCGGCAGATCTTGTAACTCTTACACATTTGGAAGAGCAGATCCATTGAGTTACAAAGCTCAGATCTGAGATGAGGAGAAGCTGTTCAAATAGCTTTTAGGTCTCGGAGAAAAATGCAGCCTATCTAGTTCTGCAAGTACTGACAAATTCCAGCTCTATCCAGCTGTGCAGGAGAGGTTGGCTCTAGATTTGTAAATAAACATTATGGAAGTGCAGACAGAAAAGCACTATCTCTTGTCTTTCACTCTGCCTAACAACTTCTCCCTTGGGCACCTATTGATAGGAAGTAATGGGGAACCAGCTGGCAAAAAGAAAATGTGGTTTCTATATTGCCAGGATGATTATCATAACTCTGGACAGAGAGGGTTAACTTTGGATGCAGAAATAATGTCTTAATCATAACACAAGGAGTGTGGAGCATATATTCTCAGGAATGATCCTCTGTGAGGATGACCTCAGAGAGACCTGGAGGAGAGACAGGGAAGCATATCAGAAAGAAGGGCTGGGGGCACATGGAGAGCCCTGGTCAAAGGAGTTTTCTCTTTGCAAGGAATTACCCTTATTACCAGGGCAGGCCTGTTCATAACACCTGACAAGTAGGCATTATTCTAGTGATGAACTCATGATTCTTATGTTTCTTTGTTTTTCTGAGTGGGAGTTTTGGCTTCAGTAGTCTTGCCATCTTTATACCATTTATAGTAAGATTGGATCAAATCGTGCCACATTCAGAACTGACAGAGAAGTTGGCACAACATCTGGAGAGCCTGGACTCCGAGAGCAACAGAAGTACCACATGGACCTGGGGTTGCCCTCCGTGGGCAGGAGGAAGCATGGACTAAATGTGAGAAAAATCTTCACTGATCCTTAATGACCAGAGGAACAGAATATGATGGGGAGGGCAGATGCTCAGCAGCCTGTGCTCTTTTCTTTCCATAAACTGGAGATGTATAATTGGCACCTTGGGACTACAGGTCACGCTTCTACTGACCTAATTGACCAAGAACTGCAAACATTGAAATATATTTTTAAAATTCTATCAATTTCCAAAGGGCAGCATGGGATATCTTCCCATGAGCATTGTGCTTAATGCAGGCAGTGACATGCAGGCTCACCTGTAGTAACATCCGCCACATCACTGGGGCTCTGCCTTTCTCCAGCACTTGTTGAGCACTGTTTACCTCATAGCTGTTTGGAGCAGTGCACACTTAAGCTTTGGATGGAATTTGTAAAGAGATTTTTAATGTATTATTTCCTAACTTATACTACATGGTTACGATGCATATAGCATTGCAACATATTAGATGTGATAAATATTTTATAGATGACTTCAGGTATGTGGACAGATATGTGTAGGTTATGCATAAACATGGTACCATTTTCCAAGAAAGGATTTGAGCATCCAAGCATACAATAATCCTTCAGAGGTATTAGAGTGTCTCTCCAACCAGTACCACAGATTTATTCTACATAGATGCTGCTCAAGTGAACATCAGAGAGACCACCACTCTAGAACACATTTATGTCTATATGTGACTGTGAAACTAATTTTGTCCATAATATATTAAAGAATTCATTGAGTAAACTCAGAGAGAGCTCATTTTTAGTAACAGATGAGTTTTTTTTTTTCTTTCTACTCTTTGAAAGAAAAATAAATAAATAAATACACAGCCCGTGGGCCTACTATGGCTCCAGGGTGGAAACTGTCAAATTCTCTAATCACTTCAGCCAGGGCACCTGTGTGAGCTTGGTTTACAAGTCAGGTTGTTATGCAAACTTACTGTTAACCTCCTGAACTCTTCTGCTCTTGTAGCTGATAGCATTGTTCTACTAGATTCAGAAATGTATTATTCTTTCTAGTTTTTTTTTCCCCCAAAGAAATTAGGGAAATGATGCAATGTTAACCAAAAAGGCTAAGAGGAACTTTTCCTAGGGAAAACAGACCAGATTTGAATAGAAATAATCCTAGATGAACATGAACAAACACTATGAACCAGGAAACCACAAGACCTGGGAACCTTTTATAAAAGGAAAAGAAAAAGAATTCCATGCATTCTGAGACAAGCATATTGTTTGTATACGTTCTACTCTGAGAAATGATACAGTTTTAAGCAAACACTATTTTATTTATGTATATATGTATGTATGTATGTATGTATTTATTTATTTATTTGAGACAGGGTCTCGCTTTGTAGTTCAGGCTGGCTTTGAGCTTACTGTGTAGCCCAGGCAAGCCTGGAACTCAGCAAGCCTCCTGTCTCTGCCTCCTTAGTGCTGGGATTACAGGCGTGAGCCACCATGCCCAGCACTGTGGTATGTGTATTGATGGCTGGTGGGTGTGAGTCTCCATGCCCAGCATTGTATGTGGTTTCCAGGGATCAAACTCAGAACCTTGTGCCTGCAAGGCAGGTGCTGGAACCACTGAGCTAACCCTCAAGCCCAACACTAATTTATTTTTTGAAGGAAAGTAATTAAAATGTTCACACAATGAAACAGTGGAAAAAAGTTGTTAGGAATGTGCACTGAAATAATATATCTATAGAAGCTAATAAAGTAATTTACATAGCCAGGTAGTATGAGCACAGAATTCAGTATATCTTTGGTTCTAGCATGCATCTCCTAAGGCAAATAGAGGCAAACAAAACTTGTGAAATTGTATATAATGAGGTGACATAGTAAACACACACACACACAGGTTGTTTTTCTAAGATAAAATGGGAGAAATCCCTGTGGTCAGGACATCTAAACAAACATCAACTCTTAGCAAAATAGGGTAACAAAATTTAAATTGTTAAATGCTATTTAATATGGAACAATAAAATACACACATATCTAGACTAGAATAAAATATAAGAAGGAAAAGAGGTTATTCTAATTCTGCTTAGCAACATTCTCTTCATATTTGAGAATAGAATGGAACATAAGGTCCACATTTGAAGAGAAACCTATGTTGAATTTAGATATTGATATCTAATGAAATCATTTGCCATGTGAATCCAAGATATGAAATGATTCTATTCCTTTAGTGCCACTGATCTATTATATTTAAGAAAAAACACAAAGCAAAACAAATAGGCACTTTAAATTTAAATTAAAACATAAAATATAGCCAGAGAGAGCTTAGGGATTTAGACTTGAAAAAATATACAGAAAATAGGCTTTTTTAAAAAAAATCTAAGAACTAAATGATATTTATATAATGATGAGGTATTACAATAAATGCTGAAAATGTTATGATTCTTAAAATAAGTCATATGACACTAAATAATTTCAAAATTATTGCTTTGGAAGAAAAATCCCATTTGATATTCATAAAACCAGGAGGTGTGGGGGCTGGTGGAGTGGGAGGAACCTTAAATGTGTTAATTTCCTCAGCTTTCAGGAGGGGGAGTTAACCACTAGTGTTCCATTTTTGAAACTGATAAATTTGGAAACATAAATTTAAACTTTCTTCAAAAAAGCATAACTATCTTAATTTTGGGAAAAAATGAATAATTTGGTTACATAGTTGGCAGACTTTAAAAAAATATTGAAGTAACATCTTTTAGGAATCAATTTAGATTAATGTGATGACAAAAATTCTTTTTTGTCTTTTTTTCCCTTTGGATGAGATCATAATAAAGTATATTTACCTGTTGTACTTCCTTCTATCCTTTTTTCTCCAGCTTCTTTTTCTAGTCCTTAAGCAGTCCTACTCTGTATTACTGTCAACTATCACACAATTATACTCTGTTAGTGTCTCTTTTTCATCATTTCCTGTTGGAATATATTATTTTGCAAGTTTTCACATCCACATTTATAGAAACAAGTGTACTCCCCTCTCACAGGTACTGGGAGCACACGGAATGCTTGGGGGGGGAAAAAGAAAAACCTAAAAAGCATAAATGGAGGGGGGATTTAGTTCAAGTGTTACCATACCTACCTTGGAAGCACAAAGGCCCAAATTCCATCCCTGGTACCACCAAAAAAAAAAAAAAATGTACAGAGACTCTACACTGCTGAACTTAGTTCTTGTATTTTTTTGATTAAAAAGAAATATTGATACATTTCAGATACATATGATAACATTTACCCTTGGCAATTTGTACCTTCACATGATATATCTTGCTTTTTCTTTGTTTCCCAAATATGAAAGTCATCATGTTAAATTCTTGTAATTTCATCAGTATCAGTAAGTATTTGCATTTTTAATTTTCAATTTCATTTTCCTGGTTTTCATCAGCAATTCATTTTCATCTTATATTGTATTTGTTCTTATTTCTATCTGATTATCTCTCTATAAATCCTAGATTCTATATTTTATTTGTTTGTTTGTGGGGGGAACATAAGTTTGGGTGTGTGACTTCTTAGGCTGGATACCATGCTTTTATAAACCCAGATTTATTCTGCAGTACTGTATCCCCACAAAAAAGAAAAGAAGATAGGAAGGAAGGGAGGAAGGAAGAAAAGGAGGAAGGGAGAGAGAAAGGGAAGAAGGGAAGAGGGAAGGCTGGCACCATTTTCTTATTATGAAAAACTGTTCTTATTTTGAGTTCTTACAGAACTTTCTCCTCATCATTAAATACATTATTTCATTTCTTTCTATATTTTAGAGATCTAAATTTCTTAAATTATCCATTTGACTCTAAGCTAGTATGTTTTAGTATGCTGTGGTGCTCTGATAGTTAATTTTGGATATATTATTCCTAATTGGTTATTCTTCTTTAATAACTATATATTTGCCTGTAGTTCTCATACTATGTTTTTTTAACTTTATACAGTCCATTCATTGTCACTTGCTTTTTTCCTTTTCCTAAAATATATTATATAAGAAATATATTTTCCTTCTATTTCAAAACACATTACATTTTAAAAAGCTTTATTTGGGAGCCGGAGATTTAGCTCAGTGGTTCTGGTGCCTGCCTCACAAGCACAAGGTCCTGAGTTCGATTCTGGTAACTACATACAATGCTGGGTGTGGTGGCTCACGCTTGTAATCCCAGCACTCGGGAAGTGGAGACAGGAGGATTGCAGAGTTCAAGGCTTGCCTGGGCTGCATAGTGAGCTTGGGGCCAGCCTGAACTACAAAGTGAGAGCCTGTCTCAAAAAAGAAAAAAAAAAAAAAGCTTTATTTGTGTGACATAAACATAACTCAGAGCTATCTGTTTTAGAATGAACATTCCAGGGTTTGATGATTTAGCTCAGTGGTTCCACCACCTGTCTCAAGCACAAGGTCACAAGTTTGATCCCTAGTACCAAAAATTAATTGCTAAATAGAAATGTTAGTATCTTCTTTTTTAAAAAGAGCATTTCACTAGACATTAGGTCATGCAGACAGATGTGCAGCCCTCACTCGAACTTAGTTCTGGAAACTTTCATTACAGCAGAAGCAATGACAGCATCACATCCAGTACGTCACTGAACACGCTACTGATTTCAACACATGGTGTGGAAAAATTACAATCTGAGCTGGGGGGAAAGTGTGCACAGAGTCACTATCACCACCAGGATTCTTTTTTATTCACACTTATTTTCCTTCTGCCACCCCCAGGTTTGGCAACCCTAAATCTACTTTACCTTTGTAAAAATTTGTTGTTTCAAGACATTATAGGACTTATTCTTTTTACCCAGCATGACTCTCAAGGCATTTATCCAAGTTATTGTTTGTGTTAGTAATTCATTCCTGTTTATTGCCGGGTTATATTGATTGGTACAGGTAGAGTGCAGTTTGCTTAAGCACCTACTTTTGAAGAATGGAGTTATTTCCAGCTTTTGATTATTGTAAAGAGACATGTTTTTGATTACTGTGAATAACACCATAAAATATAGTATAGTCTTTTATATGAACGAACATTTTCTTTCTCTGAGATGAATGTTAAATTATGTCATCATATGTGAAATTGTCAAATTGTTTTCTAGAATGGAGGCTCAATCTCACATTCATTTCAGCAATGTGAATATGACCCACATTACCACCTCCTCAGTAGTGTTACCTAGTCTCTCCTCATCCCTGCTTTCTTGCTGAAAATGAGTTCAACAATATTTTATTTTTTGCCATTCTACCTGAATGTATAGTGGTATCTAATTGGTTAATTCCACTGAAAGTCTTTTTAAGCCTTTGATTTATTATCAGTCATACAACTTAAACGTTTGACATTCAAAGTTTGATATTCTTTCCTGACTTCTGACATGTGACTCAGGTACACTCAAATGAACATGCACTCCAGGAAATCTGCATATTTGCACATTCTTATTTCTCTGAGTTTCTAGACTTGTGCCACCCAGAAGAGGCACTTGTGGGTGCTCTCTGCCCATGTTCCCATTTGGTCAACAATATGGAGAAACATACTATTTTAAAGCACATTATATATAACTAGAAAAAAGTTACTCTAGCCAGGCGAGGTGGCTCATGCCTGTAATCCCAGCACTTGGGAGGCAGAGGCAGGAGGATTGCTGAGTTTGAGGTTTGCCTGGGCTACATAGTGAGCTGAGGGCCATCCTGAACTACAAAGCAAGACCCTGTCTCAAAAAAAAAAAGTCACTCTAATCGGATAATAGGACAGTTAGCAAATTTCAAATAGTTTAAATGAGATAGAATATATTGTCTGATCCTAATAGAATTAATAGGGAAAATACAAAAAAGAAAATCAGAAAGATTCATATATGTGTGTGTGTGTGTGTGTATAATGCTTCAAACAGAATTTCAATAATTTATATACCAGATATAATTTTAGAATTATTTTCAAGTGAAATTTGAGAAAATATTATGAATAAAAACTGGTAAAATGAAATTTAAAATTATCAAAGATAATATGTACCTTGAAATAGACCCACTATAAAATCATTGATATTGATCTGAAGAAATTATAAAAAGAATTGCCAAATGAGCACAATATATACCTTGGAGAGTAAAAAACTTACAAGTATAAATAGATGATATAGGAAAAATTGTTCAGTAAAATGGCTCAGCCATACTTAAACTACAAATATTTAAAGTAAAATAAAATTGCAAGATGATTCTATAAAGATAAAAGAAAAAGGGCCGGAGGGTTAGCTCAGTGGTTCCGACGCCTGCCTCGCAAGCGCAAGGTCCTGAGTTTGATCCCCGGTAACCACATATAATGCTGGGTGTGGAGACACGCCCACCAACAATCAACACCACATACCACAATGCCGTGCGTGGTGGCTCACGCCTGTAATCCCAGCACTCAGGAGGCAGAGACAGGAGGACTGCTGAGTTCGCGGCGGCTTGCCTGGGCACCATAGTGAACTCAGGGCCAACCTGAACTACAAAGCGAGACCCTGTCTCAAAAAGCAAAAAAAAAAAAAAAAAAAAAAGATAAAAGAAAAAAGAAGCAAATGCTACAAGGAAGGGACTTTTGGATTTTAATAAGGATGTCCCATACATTAAACAGGAAATGATAATATACATAGTTTGAATTTGATTTCAAATTTTAAAATACATATACATTTTTAAAAATATAAGGCACCAGTCAGTTACCCTCTATCTCATGGGCTTCTTCCCTTTTGAAAGAGACCTGTTGTCTTGTTTTCTTCTATCCATTCTTAATCATTTTCTGTGTTTTTACTTTGTATAATTAAGATATTCCATGTATAGGAGCACAATAACTTCAATGTGTGTAAATATTATAAGTCATAAGCATGAGCTAAGAACAGTAAGGTAAGGAAAAACACTTCAGAATCAGAGGGAAGGGGGAGGTTGGAAAAGAGGAGGGGACTAACAAAAATACATGTACTACTCCCCAAGATGAATGTAAATATTATGTATTACACACATGAGCTAATGAGAGAAAAATGTACACCATCAAACTAGACAAGTAACCATTTTAAAGGAAATTTCCTCTAACCAATATATGGTGCTATTATACAGAAATTTCCAACAATAAAATAAAACTTCCCTAGGTAAATTTCTTACTGGTATTAATAATCCTTGTTACAAATTCAGAATGATACACTTAAGTATACTCCTATTTTGATCAATTCTGTCCAGCACCCAAGCAAAAATAATTACATATACAATCTGTCAAATCAGGGAGAGTAGGAGAGTGATTTCTCTCAGTATAGAATAAGGTCAGTGCAATCTTAATAAAACTAAGCAGGAAGAAATGATAACATAACTCTCTTCCAGTCAAGATAAATTGTCAAAGTAGACATTAGCTATTATGAAATAATTCAGTAAATGTTTAAACTTTTTAAATGTATTAACATAACAAACATTACCATCAATCACCTTAAAAGTACTCCCCTTTCTTCTAATTATGTATTCAACTGTTCTTCTCATTTTCTTTTTTTAATTAGTGCTTTCACATGTATATAACACATTTCAAATCTTTTTTTCTTACCATACCCTCATCTCCCTCTAACCCTTTATGCCCTCGCAATTTGCAAAAGCTTTATTTCCATTTTTCTTCAATTCTTCCTTTTATTTTGTGTATATATGTACAGGTACAAACCCTCAATGTTGAATGTGATCACTATATATAATGCATATTATATTATTATATTATATTATTATCTGTATGTATATGTATGTGTGTATGTATGTATATATATATATATATATATATAAGCTCCATATATGCATAAGCTATGTTTCTTTTTAATCATTAAGGTTTTTTTCATTCCCTTCTTTACAAGCCCTTGCTCCCATTTTCCCTTTGAAAATTTTCTTCCTATTGGTGAAATAATTTTCCTTTTCTTTAAATCACCTTTCCAATTCTTTTCTTCCTTGCTTTCTTCTTTGCTTTCTTCCTCCCTCATCTCTTGTTCTCTTCCTCATCTGAAGAAATTTCTACTACTTTCAAATATCTATCTTCTGATTTCCTCATTTGCACTGAGTTTCTCACAGAGTAACAATGTAACATATAAACTTTTGTACCTTATTTCAGATTATAGTCTCAAGTTGTATCCATTTACCCTAAAAATCCCTCAATTTTATTCTTCTTTATATCAGAAAAGTACAACATTATGTATAAACATCACATTTTCTTTATCTCCTTATCCGTTGATGGGTATATGGGCTGTTTCCAAGATTTATCTATTATAAATTGTTTTGTTATAAACATGGGATATTGCATAAATCACTGTAGTATGATGTTTTTAATTCTTTCAAGAAGATACACAGAAGGGAAATGGCTGGGTCAAATGGAACCCCTAGTTTTAGTTTATTGAAGAATCCCCACACTTATTCCACAGTGGGTACACCCATCTACACTCCCACCAGCAGTGGAGAAGGTTTTCTTTTGCCCTACAGCATAGTCAGTATTTATTGTTGATTGAGTTTTTTATGAAAGCCATTCTTTCTGGATTGAGAAAGACTGATGATTGTTTAAGTTGAATTTCTCCAATACCAGTTGAAGATGTTTTCATATACACATTGGTCATTTCTACTTTACCATCTGAAAGGTTTCTATTCATTTCAGATGCCCAAATTGGGATTGAGTCTTTTAATTTGGAGAGTCTAATTTTGTTTTGGATCTTTATATATTCTAGATCTAGTCCTTTCTGATGAGTAGCTGACAAGATGGACTTCCATTTTGTAGGTGTTGTTCTCATTCTGTTGATGTGTTCCTATGCTGTGCATAAGCTTTTACACAATGTAATTTCATTCGTGTATTCTTTGTAGTATTTCTTGTGTAACTGGACTTTTGTTCAAAAAGTCTTTGCCTATACCTAAACCTTCAATAATCTTACTTTTTCTATTTTTTTTTTTTTTGCAGACTGTTTCTACTTTAATATTTAGATCTTCAAGAAACTTTGCCTTTTTTTTTTTTTTTTTTTTTTTTTTTTTTTTTTTTTTTTTTTTTTTTTAGTGTTTGGTGAGAGACCCATCTTCAGCATGTGGAAAACTAGTTTTCCCAGCACCAGCTGTTAAAGGGGCTGCTTTTCTTTCAGATGAAATGTTTGGCTTCTTATTCAAGATAAGATAGTGCCACGTTTACTTCCACCATCTCAATAAAGAAAAAAATTATAAAATTACACAATAGCGTTAAGGAAAAATGAAAAGCCATAGTAATTAACTTAGCCAAGGGAGTGAAAGATGTCTCTAATGCTGTAGTACTCTGAAAAGAGTGAGAGGAAATCAGAAAATGGAAAGTTATCCACCGTTCATGAATAGGTTGTATCTTTTACTAAGATTCAACATTAACTTTAAGATTTTAACTCATTCATATTTAATTTATTTTGATAAAGAATAAACTACTTATCTCATTATACTGTTTTTTATGTATTTTCTCTATTCTTACCGAATTGTTCCATCACATTTTTATAAAATATGCACATTGTAATATTTTGGTATTTATTTTGTTATTTACGATTTTGGTATTTACTCCTCATAATGTGGTAATATAGTTTAAGTCAATAGCATTTTATTTACAACAGTATATAAAAATTTGTTACTGGACAGGTCTGTCTCCCTTTCTTGTAATTAGTATTACAAAAAAATTCATCTTCATTTGTTCTGTGGCTATCAATCTAAACATATCATTGTGTCTTGCCTGTTATGAATAAAGGGTGATTAACAGTGCAAAATATCTCAGTGCTAAAATTTGAATTTACTTACGTGGTTAGCTTTCCTGGTGTTCTTTTGTCTTTGAGAGCATTAAAATTGGTATGTCATTTTATATCAGTCTCAAAGACTTCATGCAGCATTTCATATAGAGTATATCCATAAACAATGAAATATTTCAGTTTCGATTTATCAAAAAGTTTGAAAGATGTTCTTCTTTTTTAAAAGGTAGTTTTAGGGGTAAGAATTCTCATTTTACAGTTTCTATTTTTTAATGTCTTGAGTACACCACTCTGAATGTCACCTTTTATGATCAGAAGCAGGAAAAGGACTTTACTGAGATCAATTTCCACATATTAAATGGGTTTACTGTTGCTGCTTTCATGATCTTAGCTTTGTCTTTCTGTGACTTAATTAAAAATATTTTGGTGTGGATTTCCTTGACTTTATTTTACTTAGGATTTGTTGAAGTTCCTGGATATACAGCTTTAGTGTTGCCATGAAATATGATACATTACATGGTTATTTTTAAAAATTGACTGGTTCATTTCATATATTTTATGTTATGATCATATTTAACATTGAGGATTTGTACCAGTACATGGCACATTTGATTCTCATTTTTTCTCATTCCCCTGCCTTCTCTACAATTCCCTGCCACACACACACAGACACACACACACACACACACACACACACACAGGTATATATAAGGTTTGTTTCCTTTTTAAAAAAATATCTTTATAGGTACATTGTATATGCACATTGTGATCACACTTAATACTGGGGACTTGTACCAGTATATGGCAGAATTTAATTCTCATTTTTTCCCATTCCCTTACCTATCCCACAACCCTCCACCTCCTAAATAAATAAGCTTTGTCCCCCTCCTTTTTTTTTTACCGTGTTTCCTTTTTAAATCATCACTTTTTGTTTCTTTCCCTTCTTTACTAGCCCCTACCCACCCATTTCCCTTTGAACAATTTCTTCCTATTCCACAATACTTATCATGTGTTTTAGAACTCATTTATACCTTCAGTTTCTTCTGTCTGGAACATGCCTTCTGTCTTCCCTGGGACTTCTGTTATGCGGATACTGATGCCTGGGGAGATGGCCTCTGGGTAGGCTTAACTCTAAACATTGTAGTTTCACTTTCTTCTTCCTGCTTAATTAGCTTGTCCTCAGTTTCACCAATTGTTTCACAATCTTGCCTACATTTGCCATTGCAGACTTGTAGTAACTTCTTTCCATTTAAAGTATTGTGATTCCAACTGTAAAATTCCTTTTCAGTCTTTTGATAACTCCTCCTCCTTCCTCGTTTGATGAACCAATGTTCCAATAATTTTCTTTAGGTATTTTTCTTTCCATTAAAAAAATATATATATTTTGGTCACATTTAAAATGGTTAAATTAAAACACTTGCTCAGTATAACTAGAACTAGGTATCCTATGGAGCATTTCTGTTAATTAATTTAATATTCTCCTGTATGAGCAGTCTTTCTTATCTCCTTGAATGACTTTGTATTCTACTGAAAATTTCACAACTTGATATAGTAATGTGTCAATCAGGACATGAGATTCTCTGCCCATCTCAGGGCCTGGGTCAGTGTTTACTGTTACTGCTCAATATTCCTTAAAGTCTTTTTTTTTTAATGATTTTTGTGAAATCAGAAAATTCATTGTATTTATTTTGTGTATTCAGTAAAGTTTTTTTTTTCCCTGTGATACATGGAAAGCTAATGGGATTAATAAACATTTCCTTGGGCCAGAGATTTAGCTCAGTGGTTTAGGCTCCTGCCTCACAAACGCAAGGTCCTGAGTTCGATCTCGGTGACCACATACAATGTTGGGCATGGTGACTCACACCGACCAGCAATCAATACCACATACCACAGTGCCGGGCGTGATGGCTCACACCTGTAATCCCAGCACTCGGGGGGCAGAGACAGGAGGATTGCTGAGTTTGAGGGTTGCCTGGGCTATGTAGTGAACTCAGGGCCAGCCTGAAATACAAAGTGAGACCCTGTCTCAAAAACACAAAAACAAAAAGAACAAACGAACAACAACAACAAAAAATTCCTTGAAAACTTGAAACAAATGCACACACACACACACACACACAATAAATAATACTTCCACTTGTCATATATGGTTTATTGGAGGACATATGAAACATTTGGCCTTCATTTCTTACTTTTAAGAACTTAAACATTGAGTAGAGGTGTGGGATCAACACATACTCTGATATTTCAGGTATTTTCTGATCATGCACCCACTCTTGGTAAGTTTAGGTGTCCTCTACCATGCTAATGTAGTGAGCTATTCAAAACAATCACTTTCTTAGTCACCTTAATATACAATTTGTTTTACCCATGTTTCTGTTTTCTCTTGTTTTAATTGTTCTTGACAAAAAAGCCATGAATTGCTGCTTCAGTCCTGAGTTCTCAGTTAGACAAACAGCATACATTTGGTCTGATGCCTTTGGTGAACCACCAGACACATTGACACAAGCAACTGTTATTCTTTGAAAATTTTCCAAAATGCTTAGAAGATTGTGCTAGTAGTGTAAATTAAAATGACACCAAAACTCTAACAGACTTTCAGTTATTTTTTTCCTTAAGTAAATATTTGCCTGCCTGCTGAAAACCGTTGATTAGTGTCCATGACTCTGATAAAATTGATTCTGACAGGTTTTGCCCTTTTTGTTTACTGCCTGTGTTGTGATAAAGTTGTTAGGATTCCATACTCCATTCTTTTTGATAATAGCACCTAATGGTCATTTTCTAAACCAACGATTTTTTAAGCATCAGCATAACTGGATTAATATCAAAGCACTGTAGGGTCAACTGAGGAATGAAAGATTCTTTCAGTATTATGAACATATTTAATATAATTTGCCATGTCATCAGATTAAAAAATAAAATCATGTATAATATGAACAAATTCCAAAAAAGTATAGATATAATTTAGTACCTAATCATGATAGAGGTATTTTCAATAGGTGGTAAGAAAAGT
This sequence comes from Thryonomys swinderianus, assembly GCA_004025085.1. Lineage (NCBI taxonomy): Eukaryota > Metazoa > Chordata > Mammalia > Rodentia > Thryonomyidae > Thryonomys > Thryonomys swinderianus. The sequence goes on along the minus strand of PVIC010007182.1, from coordinate 17,969 downwards.
TATTTTGTTTCTTTCCTTCTCATTCCCATCTCCCCAGCACTCCATAAACACCCACTTCTGTAAGGAGAACCAGGCCTTTTGTGTGAGCTACTAAATTATCCCACTGAGATCAGGAGCTGTGCCACCTGCCACATTACTGCTGTGCAACAGCTTCGATCAGCCTACAAAGACAGGGACAAATAAAGTATGAAAATGCTTCAGAAGTACAATTTCCATATGTGCTCTCTGAGTCAACTAATATAGGTGAAGAAAATCCAAAGATTCTATATAGTAATTATAAAAAATAATAAATCACAGGTGTGCTAAATGAAAATTAATACAAAAACTAATTCATGTCTATGTACAAAAATCTTGGCAAACCCAAATTTCAAAAAATATTATTTACAAGAGCATCAGAAGTATCAAACAATATAATTTGTGGTATTAAAATATAATATGAAATTATATAACTATTTTCAAAGTATGATTTTAATTAAAATGAAATTAAACAAATGAAACTACCAAGACATAGATGATTTTTGTTGTTGTTGTTGTTGTAGTACAAGCGATCAAACTCAGGCCCTTGTCCTGCCAAGGTAGGTAGCCTGTGAGCTCAATTCCTGGCCTTAGGTGATTCATTATACATAAAGACAGTCGACAGTTATATATAAAGTTCTCACTTATTATGACTGCTCACACTATTTAAACTTACTTATGGGTCTAGTTTAATTTCAGTGATTTAACACAGCAGATTTATATCGATATAAAAAAGAAACCTAAATAATACTTGAGAAAATGAAACTGATGACTGTTGTTCTTAGGTTACAAAAATTCTATTGAAATTGCAATATTTAAAATGATTTGACACCGATTCAGAGATTTAAGAAAAACCTGGGTCATAGGGGGGAAAAAAAAGACTTAGAGGATGCCATGCATTTAATGGCACCTTTCTTCCTGAGAGATGTGACGCTGCTTGGCGATATGAAAGAACCAGGAGCTTTTCAGTAAATGCTGATGAGGCATTTGAGTAGGCACACCACAAAATTAGGTTGGATATACATTTTTCACCAAATACACTGAGATCAATTCCCAGTAGATTAAAGAACTAAGGTGAAAGCCAAAGATCTATAAAATTTAAAAGGATATCTTTATCGCTGTCAGGAAAGAATTCCTTTAGAAAAAAATGATAGCATGAAGTAAAAAGAAGCAATAATTTTGAACATATTAAAACTATAACAAGTTTTATTGATCAGAGGAATGCTCCTCACCGTGAAGGGAAAAGACAATGAGTATTTTGTATAAATATGACTAAACGCTGTATCATTACTGTAGTATGAGAAACTAAAGTGTAAATGAGGTCCAGAATGTATGATAGGTAATGTAAACTAGAAAGAAAATGTTCAACAGGAAAGGGTAAGGGGGGGACGGGGAAAGCAAGCAAGAAAAGAAAAAAAAAAGATGGTAAAGAGAAAAAAGAAATGGAAGCAAAGCTTATGTATATAGGAGGTGAGGAATTGAAAGGAAGGCAGGGGAATGAAAAAATAAGAACCAAGATATATTATGTGCAGCTACAAATTCTTAATGAGGAGTGAGATCATAATGTACACCTAAGAATGTACGCATGTATTTATAAAATGTGAGATTATAGCATGCCATATAAATAATGTACAAATTAATAAGAACAAGGCAGATATTTCATTATAGTGGGAATAGTTTGTGCAGATTTCAAAAGCAGGAAATTAAAATGGCCAATGAATATAGGAATGAATGCCACCCTCATTAGTAGTGAGAAAATGGTTATGTATTTCAGACATGACTCATGTGTGTTCATTGACATTGCTTTTGTAATGTTTCTTATGATTTACAACACAAATATATAATATCATTGACAATGTTTTATTTGATAATTTAGAAAAAGCTGCTTTCAATTTCAAATTGTCTTCAATAATATTATATATAATTTATCATATTGTTATCCAGTTGGGGACCTTCTGTCTAGTTCTTTTTACATTGTTACATTTATTTCTAAGATTTAAGGGTATTTCAAATGTACTTGTTTATTAATTAATATATAAGTTTAATCCTATTTTAATTGGTGCCCTGATTATATTATATGATGAAATATTTTATAACAAAATTCAAAGGAAAATTAACAAGCTATTATGTATTTACTAATGTTTACATGATTTAAAATTTAAATAAATTGTTTCATGAGATAACTCAAGATTTCTTACTTCTTTTGAATTTCATTCTCCTAAAGATACCATAATCTACTAGTTCAAGTAATCTGATGATTTTCTGAAGTTTATCCACTAACATATCCCTTATTTGGCTATTAAACATGTCCATGTATAAATAGCAAGTGGTGTGATGATATGCTTTGATAATATATACCAAAATAATATTGAGTGATTTAATCAGAAATTTACATGACTTAGATCATTCATCCTCATTAGTTCATTAATTTATTTTTATTTAATACTTTTTCTTGCAATTTTCAACCTCTTTTTCTGAATGTCTTCTTAGTACATTACTAAATGCATGTACACCCCAGGCTGAGTTTAGTATTCATTCATGTCTTGGTAACACCATCGTGGCTGTACCATGTTCATCCTCTACAGGATCAATCAGTCCAGAGCATTCTGCAGGGTCTTCCTATATCCATGTTGCTGAGATGCACGTGATCTATAGACAGTGATTCAAATTTTATATGCTTCCAAGTAAACCAGCCCCAGGGGAATTAAAATAAAACCACAATAAACACAAAGCAATTTGAAATTAAGTTTTCTTAGTAAAAATAATTCTCATAAGGTGTTGAAAATAATTCAAACTAGTAAATATGTGTTTGGGAGGCACAGTCCCCAAAATGAGCTCTACTTGTGACTCATAGATTCTGATATTTTTCCTTAGCCACAAAATAGCTGTGAATTCTGATGCCAATATATTCATGCAAGAATGATTCTGGAAACTTTGCTTGTGAAAGTCAGAACTAAACACAATGTTCATCATTTGTCAAATATGTATCTACCCTGAACAAATGAATTATGACATTGTATGTGGAGGAAAAGGAATGGATGAATGAGTCGCCATACAGATGAAATTCACAGACTAGTGCTGAGCAGAGGAACCAAGTTGAAATTGCACACGCAGCGTGGTTCCATTCATGTACATTTCTAAGGAGAGACAGACTAACTTTTCTTAGGGAAGCATTTAAAATGCAAATATCAAGCAGAGACATTATAAAGCAAACAAAAATTTAGTGTTTCATTCTGTTTCAGATTTTAGTGTCCTCTGGGGTTCAAATGAGGGACTTATGAAAAGATAAATGTCTTCGAGGTAGATAAATGTCTTCAAAGTAGGTGGCCCTATGGTTTCCACAATGATCTCTTCCTTCTCTGGACAGTGATAAAAGGGATGTTTGTTTTATGGCTACCTGCTTAAAGTTATATCTTTTTATGTATTTTTCTGCAAGTACATTCCAAATCCAAAATGATGTAAACCCTGTCCTCTGGGAGCGTGCTGATTCTTGTAACTGCTCTACTGATCTTTGGTATCTATTTTCAGTTCCTATAGGTACTGGGAAATTCATAAGCTGAAATTCAAACACAGTTTCTTTTTGTACTATCCTTTTCTCAGCTTCTTCTTCATCAGTGGGTGCATTAATTCCAATGCTCTGGCTCAAGAATATGAGATGTGTGTTTCACTTCTGTCATTCTTAAGCAATGCCCACTGCACTTGGGAATCTTGTTGGTTTTGTCTTAAAAACCTATACTGAAGGTGCCCACTAACCACTAGTCTCCCAAGGCACTCTTGCTCTGCCTTCTCCACTTGCATTTACCCAGAGTCACCAGCATATTTATTTCTGCATTTATTTCTCTGCTTTTTCTAATAATCTTGCTCTTATCAATAATTCTTTCCTTGATGGCACTGACTGCATCACTTACTCCAGAGCTCTCAAAATGTGTGCATTTGCATTTCCATGCCGCTACTGGGGTAGTGGTAAAACCAGGTGCCCTCTTTAATATGAATGCTGGTTCCACAGAATTTCTCTCCTTTCCCTTAAAAAGTCCTCAGTTTTGAAGTGCTGATCAGGAGACTATGCCGAACAACACTTTGCATTTATTTGCATACCTTGCTTCTTTCTTGCTATTCCTTGAAATTTCTAAATCCTGTTAATTTCTCTGACTAAGCTTACCCTGATTTTTGTTGATTTCCATAAATACATTACCACCTAAACATTTCTTTCCTCAAAATTTTACTCCTGGCTAGCTCTTAAATTAAACATACCTGAACTTGTCTATGGTAATAGATGTAAGACCACCATAATCCCTACCCAAACATTTTCTTTTCTCATAGATGTAAGACCACCATAATCCCTACCTAAACATTTTCTTTTCTCATCAATATTTCTGGCGATTAAGATCACTTTAGTACTTCAATCCATCCATCCTTGGATATCATAGGGAATGACAGATTTATCATAATTTCTCTGCCCTTTGTCACTGTGTGCTTTCTTTTTTGTTGTTGCTGTTGTTTTGTTTGTTTGTTTGGTATCAAGGATTGAACTCAGAGACTCCCACTTCCCAGGCAGACACCATAACACCAAGCAATATTTCTCCACTTTCCTCCCCTGCTCAATAGTTTAAATCCTATAAGTAGTTGTTACAGTCTCTCCTTTCACAGAATCCATCTCTGTTCTCTCTTCATCCACTTGTAAAATTTCAATCCCAGTTAAATACACCTCAAATATTATTGTTTCACATTATCATCTCCATAAGTGTTCAGAAATGTTTTTTTACACATACTAATATCAATCATTCTCATATCTAACTCTGTCAGCGTGGTCCCTACAAGCAAATCTTTCCACCTTGATCTTCATGAATATCTTGACTCTTCTTGAACATTAATGATTCTATATTTTTCTGGACCCACTTGTTACCCTTCATCGTGATTAAGGAAGTTGAGTTCTATAGACTCTGGTCCATAGAACTGTGCCGGCTAACCTCAGTTTAGGTTTAACCATTGGAAGATACAGCATATTAGAGCACAGGAGATGAGTGAGATTAGCATCTACGTTTCTCAGATTATCTACTGTTCACGTTCTCACGCTCTAGCTGCACAATGTGACCGGTAACAGTGACAGACACCGCTCAGGTCCGTCACGTAGTTACCTTCTCTGGGATTCACTAACTCTTTTCTCCTCAAGGAAATTGTGCTGAAAGAAAAAAAGTAGATCAACCTTGTGTCTGGTACTACGGATACACAAATAGATAAGTGGATTAATATTTAATTTTTTAACATGCTCTTCACTTTGGCACAGTTAATTAATTCAAAGTCACGTTCATTGATTCAAAGATTTTTTTCTTGATGATTTATGTTTTTTGTCTTCTAATATAGGAAAATGTTTTGACCATTTAGATCTGTATTACCTTTCTATTTGATTTGAAGGAATTGTGTGAAATAGGAATCAATTTTTAAAGTATTATATCTAATGGCCCCAACAGTACTTATTAAAAATTGTTCTGTTGGGCCAGAGATTTAGAGATTTAGCTCAGTGGTTCCAGCACCTGCCTCACAAGTGCAAAATCCTGAGTTCGATCCAGTAACCACATATAATGCTGGGCGTGGTGACTCACGCCCACCAGCAATTAATACCACAGACCACAGTGCCAGGCATGGTGGCTCAAACCTGTCATCCCAGCACTCAGGATGCAGAGGCTAGAGGATTGCTGAGTTTGAGACTTGCCTGGGTTATATAGTGAGCTCAGGGCCAGCCTGAACCACAAAACAAGACCCTGTCTCAAAAAAAAAAAAAATCCTATTTTCTGTTCTACTTTATCTTTCCTTATACTTGGTTTACATGTGCTTATTACAGTTGATAAAACAGCAAATCATGAAGGAATATTTGAGGTTTTATCCTACAGCACGCCAAATGAGCTACCTCCTCTATTTTTTTTTTTAATTTGTAGCTACATTACTCCAGCTAGTCTTGAAATGTTAATCCTTCTATGTCAGCTTCCCAGACAAGTGCCACCATGCCCAGCTGGGGTAATGGATTTCTAAAATCTTTCAAATTGACAGGAAAATGTACATATCCATGGGGTTCAATTTGAATATAGGTATATCACAGATGGCAGGCTTTCTGATTGAAATTACATTTCTGTTGTGTGTAGACCACGTTTATATCATCCTTTGCAAATTTTGTTATTTATTAATGTGTAGTAGAAAATTATAAGACAAGCTGAAAAAAAGAGAAAAGCATCTACTCGAGCACAGAGTAGAAAAAGAGAGTGATGAACTTGGGCAACTGTAAACATGTCTACAAAGCAAGCATCTGAGGACAGCCTATGGGAAATAAGACAGGAAAGAGAAGACTGGGAGGGATTTTACTTCCGGGCTGATTGTCATACTGTGTCATATGGGTCAACACCCTACTGCATTTCTTTTTCAACTTGATAAGCCCAGATGAATGTTGTACCGGTCAGTTGAGCTTCTTTTGCTCAGTTCAGACAGAAATCATGAACCTGGCAAAACACATTCTGCTAGTAGTCGTGATGCTCCCTATTGACGCTGGTGAACACCAGACACCACTGGTTGTGTGGCGTTTGGTGGTCCCCCCTGCTTCTGCCTGCTGCCCTTTCTGCCTTCTGCCGGCATGCCGTCCATCTACGCCCGCAGCTGTTGCTCTGTATTACCGATTCCAATCAACTGAGGTCCTGGAGCCCTGCAAGACTAATAACCTTTCTTTTGAAGTGATTGTTCTGTCCATACTAGGCAAGATAAGAATCCCAAGTAGATTTACAGGACCTGTTGTGCCCACGCTGGCTGCAAAATGAATTACAAGCAGACTTGTGGGACTACTGAAGCAAGGCTTTCTTTGAGCAAGACTTGCGCTGAAGCATAGGAGGGTCAGTGGCTAAGAATGCGCCCTGCTAGACCAACCCAGCGAGCGGGAGGGAGGGCTGCTTGGTCAGCCACAGCAGCCTGTGATGAGCCCCGACTGGAGCCTACTCACTGACCCACACTGACCCAAGCTCAAGGATTCCGATCCAAACCTACTGACTCATCCCAATTCAATCTACTCCTTCCCTTATATTCAGTCCCGAGGACGTGATGTTGAAGCAGAATGGGTGGAGGACATCAGGGTAGTAGCGGTTGTCAACTGCAGTTCCTCAAACCGGCAGGAGAGAGAGCTGCTTGATTGACAGCTGTCATCTCTGATACTAGCAAGGCCTAAAGTAGACTCTTCAGAGGAGTTAGCTGCACTAATCACATTTCAGTGGGGCCGGGGGTAAACTGGGGAGGTAATCACATGCTCAGATCTCTTCCACTTTAAGGGCGGTATCCCTGCAGTTTATCCACAGGGAGGATAGAGGCACCTAGAGTGCAGGGAGTGGGAAGCAGCACTGCACCTGACGCACGCGCAGAGGCTCCTATCAGAGTGACTCAGGTTCACTACCGGGTAGACCAGGAAGACACCTAGGCAGGTGTCCCTATCCATTACTGGGGCCATAGATGTAGTGCGGGAAAGGCAAAGAGGGGAAAGTTCGGTGCTTCTCATCTGCCTCACGAACAGGCCAGATCCTTCTCCTCACTCGCCGTTCTGTTACTGTTTTATTTTTCTTCTCATGGACATTGATCTTATCTATCACTTTAAAATATGTAGTCATTTTTGAACAAATTATCTAGTTCAATCAATGATATAAAATAATGTGAAAAGTATTCAAGTTTTCTTCCTAAACTGATAGATTTGGAAAATAAGCTACCGTGAAAGAAATGGAGTTGGTCAGAATTAAACCAACATTTTAGCCACTGAAAATTATATTCAAGGTAAAACAGCTTAGCACTGTAGTCATCTTTCTACCCGGTGTTTATAATGGGAGGGGTGGCTGACTTGTTTGTGTGGTTATTTCTGAGGTGTTAAATTTGATTAAAATGAATTCTCTTTCTGGGCGCCCTTATATGCCATGAAATAGAGATATACTGATGAAGATTAGAAATTTAGAGTCACAAAAATCCTGGGCACTGTATTTTATTATTCAGTGTGTTTTTCCTGGTGGCATGATACTCACTCCAAAAGATCTATGCTTCTCTAAACTGAGGAAACATTTAATATCTAATACTTTAAAGCTCCTGTTATGAAAACAAATGTTCTTAAACCATTAACAAATGGAGAATATATATCTTTGCTGAAAACACAAGAACACAAGGTATTGAAAATAAATACTTCCAGGCTTTGCAGGGACCTACGGGCTGAGAACATGAGAAGAGAGCCACTTTTGTCATTTTTCTCTTTTTAGGGAGGTATAATGTCTCCTGAATATATTCTACTGTATCATATAAGAATTTTAACAATGGGTCTGATTAAAAGATAAATCTGCCATTTAACTCCAGTATAATGCTGGTAAAAATAAATGCTCTTGATAACAAAACATTTCAAATTATACCTCTCAAGGTTGCTGATTCATTGCCAAAACCATCTGCAGGGAGCGCTGTGGAGATTCCTTTCCAGAATCAAAACTGGGTGTGTCAGGTGACCTGAGTTAGCCCTTCCAAAAGTTGTGTGCACATCAATCATGTGTGGAGTCAAGCTGCAGAGGTTAAGCATTCTCCATGTTTAATTTTTATTTGATTCAATTTGACATCACCTCTTCAATATTTCCAATGTGTTTAGCACATTGTTTTCTTCTTGTCTGCCGGTGGGGAGAAAGGAAGCCTTCTCCACTGTTGGCAGGAATGTAGGTTGGTACAACCACTATGGAGATCAGGGTGGAGATTACTCCAAATCTTAAGTTACAGAGCCCATCTCACCCTGTTATTCTCCTGCTAGGAATGTATATGAAAGAATTAAAAGACTCATGTCACAGCGACATATGTGCACCCATGTTCATAGCCGCTCAGTTGGTGATAACTAAAACTTGGAAACAACCCAAATAACTATCAACTGGATAAAGGAGATGTGGTTTTTCTATAAAATGGAGTATTACTCTGCAATAAGGAAAGATAAGTTTGAGACATTTATATTCAAGTGGATGTACCTTTAGGACATACTCATAAGTGAAATAAATAGGTTACAGATCTGTAAATATTGAGGGGAAGAAAAAATACGATGGTAATAAAAAGGGAAACAAGGCTAATGAATATAGGGACAGGGCACTGTGATGTGGGTGGGGGAATGGGAAAAATGAGAATTAAATTGTGTCATACACTGCTACAAATTCTCAGTATTGTGAGTGATCATTATGTGTGTATATGTAATATAGCAATAAAGATTCAAATTTTTAAAAAATGGCAATGACCTTTGAATAAGACAATTTCTGTACATTGTAACTCCACATATAACTTTAGGTAAAACACTTAATATTTCTGAGATCCAGGTGTGATCATATGCAAAGCAGAGATTATGATACTGAGCTTTTAGTGCACTGATATCACATTACATATATGTATTGTTATTTTATAATCTTATTTATAAACTTTAGTATTAATTGAAATCTATGTGTTTATGGATTATCATCCAACAGAGGTCATAGACCTTTGTGAAGATAAAACAAATGTAAATTGTAAACGGAAGTCACATAATAATTTGACCTTTTACATTTTTCCATTCATTTAACTCTTGTATATGTCTCCTTTCTCCAAATGATAGCAGGTTACTTTTAAGATGGTTACACATAGCATTTTGCATAGGTGACAAGTGTCTTCAACAGTAGACAAAGTCCATGAGTTGATACTGATGCAGGATGCCCCTTGTTAGGAAGGGAATATAGACAGGCATATGGCGGGTGTGCAGGACGAGCTGTAAAGCACGGGCTCTGGCTTCCAAGCCAGAGCCCCTCCCGGGAGAGCCCAGGAAAGCAGCCATTCTTGGTGTCTACACACTTCCCTTATCCGTTCCCTACAGACTCAATAAATGTGAGTTTCACAACATTTACACCCTGACTCGCTGTGAGTAAGACAGAATCTGAGCTTGTCCTCAGCATGGAGGGAAAAGCAGCCTCCTCAAAAGAACTATGACCATCTATTAGCTATGAAAAGATACATAATACCTAACAGCGCATGATGTGCATAATGTGTGTTAAACTGATAATGTAATTTTGACACAGTAATTATTTCAGATTATTCCTGTTGATCTCGAATTCTATTGTGCAAAGTTTTATTAGGTAAAGTGTTGCATATTTTCATACTCAAAGGTTTAAATGTACCTTTGCATTTTAATTTTTAAAACAATCTTGTACCATTCTGAAAGCCACAAATAAGTACATGAGATGCAAAAGGGGGCTGGGGAACTTATTCTCAGAGTAAATCAGGGCCCCAACCACCACCTAGGAAGGCCCAAGCCTTGTAAAAGTCAAACACTGCCAGGCACTGGCTTTCTACTTTCTTCCTTTATTCAATTACAGACATGTAATGTGTGGCTTGGAAAATTGAAAGAAATTAAGGACTGAGAAAAATTGTCTGCCAATCCATCCAGGTCAGGTGGATTTCCCCACCCCACACATGCATGCCCTCTGCCCTCCATGTCCATGTCAGCAAATATACCCACATGTGCTTAGATGCTATTATAGGAGTCGTTTGTAAAGTTTAAAGAAAGAATGTGTTAACCGTTTGTCACCAAGTACTGGGCACACGCATTGCTATATGATAGTTGTGTAGGTTTTCAATCACTTTAAGTAGGATATTTAAAAAATAACATCATCATAATAATACAGTGACCTCTCAAGTTATGCCTGAATGGGCATATGTACAACTTGGGTTATGACCAGAATTGTAGCTTTAGCTTACATAAAATTTTAAGTTATGACCTGAATGCTTGTGCTTCCAGATGGTCTCAGATACAGATTCAACCGCTGATGAATTGTGGAAGGAAGCCTGCAGCCTCCTTTCCTGCATGAGACTGAGAAATCCTGGGCCAGTTTCTCTTGAAGGATCCTGAGGTCTCCTTGTATATAAAAGAGAGACACTGAAGGCTGGAGCCTTCAACCTGAGCTTGAGCCTTAAACTGACCAACTTGAATTATGACCATCCAATGGGGATAAACTGAGAGTAGATAAGTCAAGGGGATGCTATCTCTGCTCCTAGCTAAGGACAAATTCATGATGTTCTTTTTCTTATATTTTCTACTCAGATATTAGTAGGCATTTACAGTTGTGATAATTTCCCTTTGTAAGGCTCTCACCTCAGTCTTATTTCAATGATCCTAAAATTCATCTTATGTTACTTAAGAGAGATCAACTGTGCTTTTCTTGGCCTTCTAATTTATTATTTGTCTTGCTATCCTTCACTCAAAAAGGTACCATGCTCTGGACAATAGCTATGTGTTAACCTAAAGAGCCACTCTATAACAATGAACCAGGCCAGGGATTTAGCTCAAGTGGTACCACACCTACCTTGGAAGCACAAAAGCCTGAGTTCGATTCCTAATACTGGAAAAGGCCAAAAGCAATGAAGCATATTCTAGACTACAAGCTCTGGTCTACAACATATAACCTGAATCATGGAAGCAGAATATTGTGTGATTGAGAATCATGAAATAAAGTCGCTTTAGGCCACATGCTTCATGCAATCTAATCTTCAGAACAAAACAGACTGGCTTCCTCTTGGGAGATTTTCACCACATTCATGTTTCTAATATGTGGCAGATGTGGGATTTAAATCTATTTTTTCCTGATTGAAGAGTCCCTGTACATTTCACTGTATATTAATCCCATTTGAAAATGAAGTTAAATTGCATTAAATCATAACTATCCTTTAGTTTATGTCTGTTATTGAGTGAACAGGAAATAATTGTGATGAGGTAAAATGCCACCAGTTACACACTTTGTAGTTTGAGGAAAAAAAAAAAACTATTACCCAACAGGCAAGCAATAAGAAAATCGTGTAAGAACTTTACAACCTCACCATGAAATACAAAGGGCAAAAAGCCCTGCTTTCAGAGACCCAGAATGCAATTTGTATGTCAGAGGGGTAAATCAGTACAGCCATTAGCATTGAAAGTTCAGAAGGCAGTATGAATTGAAAGGAGACAAGCATACCAAATTCCAACTTGTGTAAAAATCTTATTCCTAGAATAGTTGTAAAATGACAGGACAGTTTTACTGCTTTTTGTTTTCCAGAAGAAAGTTGAAACCCAAAACAGTTTTAACTTAGTATTTTCCTCATGTGAAATTTAATGACTTTTTTTCCTGTTTAGGAAAAGATGAGATTAGAAGGAAAGTAGTTCACTGTCTATTATTTCAGAGACAAGGAATTGTCTGTGATTTCACAGTGTATCGTTCAATGCACTCATCACGGAGAGTAGGATAGGCCTGTCCTCATTTTGGAGGAGAAGAAATAGAAGCTTTAGGTGTGACCATTCTCTCGTCTGTATTAGTCACTGTTGGGCAGTTACTTAACTCGGGCCTTATATTAGACACGGCCCAAGGTTTTCTCCTAATTCACACAACTACATGTCAAAGCACAGTCAAAGATTTTCCAGGTTACTTTTAAAACAATAACAGAGTTCAATAAGAGTAGGCCTGACTCCCAAATCCATGCTCTTTGCCTTTTCCAGCACAGTCCTGAACTGTGAAAAAAAGGATTATGTCAGCTGCTTTTCTAACACTACACATAGTCTACTTTTGGTCATGTTTACTTTGTGTACTTTTAGCATTATTCTCTCTCTTTCTGTCTGTCTCTGTCTTTATCTGCCTGTTTCTCGTTCTTTCTGCTTCTCTTGACCTTGGTCTCATTCTTACTTTAACCCAATATATACCTAAAGAAAAGCCATACATACACACACATCTTCACAGTTTTCTTTACCATATTTCTCAATCATTAACTTTATACTTATCTTACTTACAGACAGAGCTCCTTTCTCAGTGTATGTCAAACAAATCCTGAGACAAAAATGAACAAAAAAACACCAAAATATTTCAAGCTATTTTTTTCTGCAGTGAAGTCTTCTGGAACACATTAACATAATTGACTTTGTTAATGCATTTTACACAATGAGATTACAATCTGCATTAATACAACTTTCATAACTAGCAATTTTAAGTGTGCTTGATTTCTTGCTCTCACCACTTTGTAGCTAAATGATTTTACCTATCAAGTTAAACTGTCTCTGATAGTGGTCTCTGACTTCTGAAGTTCTCCATAACTGTAAAATATTTGGGAGTATAGCATGGTTGTTTGGGAAATGAAATGAAAATTTCAACTGAACACGCTTCTTGCCTTCATGCCTTCTTTTTCTAAAATTTCTACTTTATTAAATTCTGTCAAAATAGAATTGTAAAAATTAGTTTTATTCATTTCTTTTAATCTAACTCCAACATTCCCTTCAACAAAAGGTTCAGGGCTAAGCAAAGTTTCAAAATTTCAGTTTTCTGAAATCATGGGTTTATGGACTGCTATACTTTTTTCAACTTGTGTACATTTGTCCAACTGTAGCATATATTTTATAAAGAACAACTGAAATGAGACCTTTTTTCCTAATGTATATATACCATACCTTTTCTTATCAAGATAAAGGGAACACAATTTTTCATTTGCTTGGTTTTGTTTCTTTTCCTGATACCGTGTAATAGATCTAATATATTGATCCTGGGATGCAGCTTTGTAAATATCTGGATGCAAAATAACCATTAATTTTGTAATGGAGGTTTTAGGAAATAAAGATAAAACAAAGGCCATCACTTTTGCTATTACAATTCTGATTATGCTTTTTCATAAGTATATGTAGTTTTAGAAAGACAAATTTTGTGGAATAAGTGTGATATCTGAATGCAGACAGAAATAGATTTGAATTCCAACCATGATGACTATAGGAATGACGTACATTTATCAAAATACTATAATCCAGCTGAGCATGGTGGCTCACGCCTGTAATCCCAGCACTCGGGAGGCAGAGGCAGGAAGATTGCTGAGGTCAAGGCTTGCCTAGGCTACATAGTGAGCTCAGGGCCAGCCTGAACTACAAAGCAAGACCTATTTCAAAAAAAAAAAATAGCCACTTCAAAGTACTATAATAAAAAGAATAAAGCTTCCTTATACATAAGATGAAGTTTAAACATCTATTTAATCATAAGTGGTTAAATGTACTACTACCATGGGAGATATATCTCATACATTTTACAATCATCATCTCAAGAAAAATAGGTTTTGCCACAAAAACCAAAAATTGAAAAATTTTAGCTTCTAAATTGATAAGAATTTGCTTCTTATTTTGGTTACATGTTCATTGAAAGAAAATAAGCTCACTGCTACATTTCTTCTCCCCCCCCCTTTTTGAGACAGGGTCTCACTTTGTAGTTCAGGCTGGCTCTGAGCCCACTATGTAGCCCAGGCAAGCCTGAAACTCAGCAATCCTCCTGTCTCTGCCTCCTAGTGCTAGGATTACAGGCGTGAGCCACAGCACCCAGCACTGTGGTATGTGGTATTGATTGCTGGTGGGGGTGAGTCTCCACGTCCAGCATTGTATGTGGTTTCTGGGGATCGAACTCAGGACCTTGCGCTTGCGAGGCAGGCACTGGAACCACTGAGCTAACCCTCCGGCCCTACATTTCTTCTTAATGACTGATTTGAATTGTTGGACTAGCCTCTCCATGGAAGTTGTGTGTCTCTATGGGAAAAGTAAAAAGAAGTGGCACTCATTTTTTAAAAGAAAATTTTGGAAGATCCTTGAGCTTCTGCTTGCATGATGTGGGAAAATGTTTAGAAAGGCAAGGAGATGCAGTCTTAGCATATATATGCCTGCAAGGAGCAGTGCTGCAGCCCCGGGAGATGTCCAGGTATTTCCACCTCTTCTTTCTCTTTCCATCTCCTTATTTAAGAAGTGTGGTGGAGATACAGTGCTATAAGCCAAAACTGTCACTATTGTTCTTGGGGTCTGATCTAAAATCTTGTTACTTCTATCAGAAGCTCAACATTGTGTATCTACCACTCTAGGTCCATGTGCAGCTTATGTTAAAGAAGAGAGATTCGGGGCCAGAGGGTTAGCTCAGTGGTTCCGGTGCCTGCCTCGCAAGCACAAGGTCCTGAGTTCGATCCCGATAACCACATACAATGCTGTGCGTGGTGACTCACGCCCACCAGCAATCAACCAGCAATCAGCACCACATACCACAGTGCTGGACTTGGTGGCTCGTGCCTGTCATCCTAGCACTCGGGAGGCAGAGACAGAGGATTGCTGAGTTCGAGGCTTGCCTGGGCTACATAGTGAGCTCAGAGCTAGCCTGAACTACAAAAGCGAGACCCTGTCTCAAAAAAAAAAAAAAATGGAGATTCATTTTTAATGTTTGATAAAGCATACTTTAAAAACAAAATCCCACTTCTGACATCAAACAGAATATATTCTCTGTACATTCACAACAGGATGTACATGAAAGTATATGCTCACACAAAACTTTGTGCATGGATTTTCATAGCAGAATTATTATAACTGTACATTAGACGTAACCAAGTATTCAGGAAGTATTAAATGCATAATGTGGTACATATTCATGTAGTAGAATATATCAGTATCTTCTGTGGAAAACCATATGCAAGAGCAAAGGTAACTGATACATTCTATGACACAAATCAACTTCAAAATTATGATAAAAGGATCGAGGGGTGAGAGATGACAACTTCCATTTCTATGAAATGCTCAGAATAAGCAAATCTGTAGGGATAGAAAGGCAGCTAATGATTGCCCAGGGCTAAAGTTTCAGATGAAAAATGGACAGGAACTGCAAATGGCATGACATTACTTTTAGAAATGCTCTAAAGTTATAGACTTGCAAATCTGCAAAGACACAAAAATCTGTTGAAGTGTACACTTAAAGAAGATGAACTCGGTAGCCTATAAACTACATTTCAATATTTAATGGTAAAATTATTCAATGAGTATTTATTCTATTGAATTTCCAACACTGTAATGCAGAACTTCAAACTGACTATTGTTTAAAAACTGCAACTTAAAAGAAACAACTTTTTTCTGTTTGTTGACCTAAAAATAATCAGAAAGAAAAGTTTAAATGGAATCTGAGATTATCTGAAACATATTTTCAGCTTCCTTTCTCAAAGCTAACATGCCTTGTTGAAGTGAATGATTCTCCATTAACATGTTAATCAAAAATAATACATATCTGTGAGTGGAGTCTACTAAAAAATTCAACAATCTCTCTTCAATATTGTGGAATTATTCTACAGTGAATTTCGGAATATTAGAAAAGAGAGCAGAGGCTAATTCTTTTTAATCAGTTAATAGTCTTTCCCCATTAATTTGAGAAACCTTTAAGAATATTATTTTAAGCTTTACTCCAAGTATCAACGAGAATCTAAAATTCTCTAAAACTGATCAAAATTGACTCTAAAAAAATGAAGAAGCAGAAGCTATCCCATGTACATATAAGCATAACACCTTTCAAATGGGGATTATTTAGAATATGTAAAACCTATTCATGGTACATCTAAGTGGAAAATATATATTTGTGGTATATGACATATAAGGAAAAACATTGGCTGAACTTGAAAACAATGTTGTCTTTACCTATTTTTATAAGACTCCAAATTTGATCAATTTTTTTGGCAGTACTGGGGTTCGAACTCAGGCCCATGTGCATCCAAGGTTGGTGCGGTACCATTTGAGCTAAATCCCCAGCCCTCAAATTTGATCAATTTTGATTTTTGGAATATTTATAGTATATCTGCTATTTGCTCTTGCAAAGATTTCTAAAGCATACTTTAAATATGTTTTGAGTTATAATAAGTTTTATTTCTTATGTGTAACTTATTTTAACAAATGTGTTTTAATTGTAGTGTTATAATTATCTTGCAGCAAATTGAGTTTTTGATATTCTTTTGATGGGTTACAACACATATTGAATTTTATTTGCTATCACCCAATCAGGAAGCAAGATAGTTCCATGACCTGGAAGTACTCCCTTATATTATCCCTTCATAGTTCTTCCCACCTGTAATTTTTGAAAACTTAAATATTCCCCAATGCTGTGGTATTGTTTTAGAGAATTTATATGAATGAAAACACATTGTGAAACTTAAAGAAGCAAATTTCTCTTAGTTTGCATGTCACTCTGATATAACTCAGTTGTAGATCTCAATCATTCATTCTTGTTCAACTTCTTAGAAGTATTCTATTACATAAATGTTCAACATTTATCTACTTAATTATTAAATGTTGGATTACTGGAAAATAATTGTATAATAACTGTCAATTCTTATTTTAGAATATCAATGGTTAATAACTTTAAGCTTTAGAAAAATAGTTCTATAACCATGTCGAGATGTGTGGGAAGAGTTCTAACATCATTTATCATATTTTATCAAGTTTTTATTTAATTTAGAATAAATAAATGTTGCTAACATGTGGCAAAATTTAAACTTGGAGGTGTCAGATATAACTGTGAAAATCTGCCAATTTTAGAAGTTGGAAACCAAAATAAAAAATCTATTGGAACAGTAAACAAATGAAGAATTATCTCTGGTGGGGTCAGAGGTATATCATATGTCCATTTTGCCAATATATTCCATTAGGTTTTTGAGATTAATATGTACACTCCTGTGAAAAGTATAACTGTACCTTTCCTCTTTTATTCCATGAGGGAAACTTGTAAATTAAAGGTTGGAGAATATAATAATCAGAAAGGTCCATGCTTTTTTTTTTTTTAATTTTAGGAGAGGAAGGAGGAAACTGTAACCCAGAATATTGCCATGCTGACCTGAATAACTGGTTCTAAATTGAACAAGGGAAGGAGAGAATCACATGTGGTGACTCTGGAAATGCTTATTTAGGGTGAGACAGGAAAATTTTGTTTATCTGTCACCAGTTGATTAAGTACAATACTATAGATGCAAAATGTTTTACTTTGGCTACTTAAAAGTGATTTTTCTTCTTACTTTAGTAGTTTTTTCATTTTGAGAGAAAATTTTATTAGAATAAATTTGTCATGCTCCATTCTAGGTCACAAATCACACTATTTCAATTTGGGCACCACAATGTCATCCAA
>PVIC010007181.1:0-51708 GCA_004025085.1 Thryonomys swinderianus | reverse complement strand
AAAAAAAATCAATTTTTTCTGAAAGTGTTATTTTTGGGGTCTGTTATTCTTCTCGCATTTTTTTTAATGATGAGCTACTTTTATTACTAAACATTTTGGACATTTGGTCTCCAAAAGACCTGCTACAAAGCAGCACTGGCAAAAAAAAAAAGTGAGTTTCTCCTGTATCTGAAACATTGTATTTATCTAATTGTGTCAAGAAGACAACAAAAGCACTTAAAACATTTGTGTGTAGCATTTTCTCATAAAATTATTAGTATTTGATTTTCTGCCTGTACTTTGAAATTGCTCTAGATTACATTAGGGCATTGTCCTGGCTATAATCAAGTGTAATTTCATAATTTTATTGATTTCTGAGATTTCTCATCCTGACATTAAAGCAGGGCGAAACACAAACCAACCAACAAACAAAATAACACTCTTTCCCATCACCACAAGTTCACTGTTCTTACATCCTCATTTTACACTGTGATTATGTTTCTATCATCTATGATTAAAAAAATGACACTAGGAGATTTTCATCAGATTCTGGACTCCTAGATGGAAGGAAGTTTGTCTTATTTTCTTTGAAATTCTGGTACCCTTTTGGAAGTAGCCCTGCAACTCATATAAAACCTTGTCAAATTGACTTTTGAATTCATTATGTTTTCCAGCAGTTTTAGTGCATACTTAGTTTTACATTAAACCCATTTCATGTTCTCATTCTGAATACCTGTCATGTAGTGTATTGTATTCTCCATTGTAAAATCAAACAGATTTTGCCATTTTCCTTAAATTTTATGATGCATTAAAGTGGAAAAGTTACAAAAAATTCACAATGTCCCTGACTCCCCTACCCAAAAGTAGTCACAGTGAAAATTTTAGTGGACATAAAACAAATCTGTGCTCCTTCCACTCAAAGGAGACTCATCAGTGTATGAGCTGCATTGTCAAACACAGATTATATTACAATCTATCTGGAAACATTAATAAAAATACAACTATAACATCATTTTTAGTACAGGCATTTTGTCCCACTATAGATTTTCGTATACAGCCACATGACATTTAAGGCAGGATATATTCTGAGAAATGCATAATCAAGCCATTTTCTCACTAGCCCATATGAAACATAGGAAAGGAAGAGTGTGAGAGAGACCAGCCTGCTTTTCCTAGGGCATAATTAACAAATCAAGACAAGACCAAATCATGCATAAGAAAAACTAACTCAATCAGGAGGCACAGTGAACACTGGATGTATGAGGCTGCAGCCAGTGCAACACAGCAAACTTGTTTACGATAAATTCTTTGCAATTAGGTATAGTATAGCAGATAATACGTTTTTGATCAGCAACAGTCATTTGTTGTGATTATCAAATATTAGTACCGTACACAACGGTATGTGCTACACACTTGTGTGACTGGCAGTACAGTATTTTTGTTTGCACCACCACCACCACAAACATATCATTAATGCATTGCACTGCATCCAAATGGTGGGTACTGCATCAATAGACTAAGCATTTTCAGCTCTACTATCTTTATATGAGATCATTGCCATATGCAGTTTTTATTGACCCAAATGTCAGTAGGAAGCAGCATGTCTATAATTTTTTTTTTGAGACAGGGTCTCCTTTGGAGTTCAGGCTGGTCCTGAGCTCACTGTGTAGTCCAGGCAAGCCTCAAACTCAGCAATCTGCCTTTCTCTGCCTTCCAAGTGCTGGGATTACAGGCATGAGACACCACACCTGGCTATAATTATTTTTGAAATGTTATGTCATCAGTCTATATCTCAGGGCCCAAAACTGCTTCTTTTCTGCCCAATAAACTAAATTTCCCAAAATATCTTTTAAAATATGCATTTCCAGTTACTTTTAATAAATTAAAAGCTGGGGCAGTGCTGTGCCATCATCACACAGCCACCTGCCAGAAAGCGCATGTAGTTTTTTTCTCTCCCTCTCTTCACCATCAGTTTCCTTCTACACTCAGCCTACTTCACTATTTCAGTTACTTTTCATTTGACTTCCTACCTCTGACTAAATAATTCCCTATTTTGGAAGGTTTTTTTTTTTCTTTTTCACCATTACCAGGGCCTTATGAATAAGCATCTTTACATATTTATCTTTGGACAGTCTTCTACTATCTTTTTCATAGGGTAAATCCCTAGTGCTGGAAAATCCAGGAGAAAGGATGTTTAAATCTTTGACCCACAGCACCAAATAGCATGCAAACACTCTTTCATATACACAGCAGCCCTCAGAGATCACAACATACATTTGGATCCACTCGTCCTCCTCCTCTTTGTCCATATGAGCTATGGTCATCCTACTTATGCTTTGCTGATTAGTATAGAAAAAATTATATATTAATATTTTTTACTGGTAAAGCTGAAGTACAGGTAAAAAGGTTAATATTTTTTTCTGATAGCCTGTATTATAAGATTTGCACATTTCCCCTATTATAATTTTAACACATTGTTAGATGTAGGGTTTAGGGGTTTATTCATTTTTATTCACCATAATATATAAATATGCTTTGCCATAGATTTCCTGGCTGCACTTCTATTTCTTCTGTTATCCTTCTTACATAGCTGAGGAAAATTAATGAAGAGGTAAAAATATAAGGTAAAAAATAGTTTGCCTTTTAAATCGCTTAACTTAAGCCTTGTGATGAATGTTAATGTCAACAAAGACCTCTTCAGTAGTTTATGTGAGAAATTTAGTTCATACATTATTGTCCTCTGAGTAAAAAGTTACTGGATGTGTAGATCATGTTACTTTCTACATAGCCTACGTTATTAAAATAGTTCTGACAGTGGGAAAGAAAACAGTGAGGGACAGAATAGGATTTCAACTATTGCACCCCGATTTGCTTTTTTCTTAAAATTATGTCTCAAGTTCAGTCCTAAATTGTCATTTTTCAAGGACAACAAGCCTAAAGATTCCTTTTTTTGTTTCAACTTACCCTTTCTACTCCAATATATGTTTGCTAAGTTCAGTGAACTTTACAACCAAACATCAATCCTCTTAAAAATGAAAACTTTTCTGGTATTTTACCCAAATTTCCCCTCAGTGACATTTAGGTCCACATGATTCATATGTCCAATCAGTTGAGAATCTTATTCAAAAGTGAATTCAGTTCTGAAATAACAAAGGGTATGTTCTAGGTAATAATTTTTAAGTTTGAAAGGTTTTATAATTAATGTGTTCATATATCATTAGATTATGTATGTATACATATAACAGTTAGATGTAAGATAAATTATAGAAAGACAGATAGCTAGATAGATGACAGATAATCAATCAGACAGATTTCCCTTGGGACACATTCAGATCTATAGAATATTTTTAGCTTTTGAAGATGGGGTTATTTATAAGAAATTGTGACAATTAACAACTGTAATTAACTCAATGAAATCATACAGGTATGAAAATTCTTAAAGGAAGGAAATTTCCCACCAGAAAAAAATGTCCTAGGAAATATTATATTTTTATTTCCTCATGAAAATCTTGGAACTTCCAATCTTAAATTCAGACAAACACAAAAGAGTAGCCTCATTTTTAGGTAAAAAGATGTACCCTGAGACTGTAATAAGTGGAAAAATAAGACACACAAACTTAAATATCACATTGCTTCTTTTGTGTGAGAAACCCATAAAGACCAAGAATGAAGATAGATATTGAGAAGTAGGATGAACTTTTTCAAATGGGAAAGAGATGGAGAGAAGGGAGAGAACAAAGGAAAAACGATTTAACGGAAGAATGAATCAAAGGAAAAATGGACATAGGGCATTTTCCAATAGGGAGGTAAAGTAAGTTTTGAGGGAAGGAAGAGGAAGGAAAGAAAACAATTAAGAGCTGTTAGGGACATAGATAAATAGCTCGTGATGAATGTCAGTGTCATATACTGTGAAAATGTACTAATAAAAAATTAAATGAAAATCAAAAGAAAAAGAGTAGTTTCTATCATAAGAAGACATTGCTGAAAGATACTAATACATCAGCATACACTGCAACATTATCACCAATGAAACTTTTACCTCTAGAAACAGAGATGGGCTAGGGTTACTTCATAAATCACATTTTGAATTGTGAATTGTTTTCAGGTGACTACACTAAAAGGTAGAAGACGGTGAGTCACTTACCATTTAATCCATTTCATTTAAGGGATCACTAGCTATATTTAATGACTTCCAAAAATAAAGTCTTCCAATGCCGAAATACTAGGCTAAGAAAGTGAGAAGTGGAAGCTGGAAAGTGATTCTAGTTTTATTTCATTTTCTTGAAGGTCAAAGGCAGCTTCTCATTCATAATAAGAAACTGACCCCAAAGTGACAGAAGGTGAAAAGCTATTCCAGGCCTGTGGAACCCGAGTTGGCAATTGATATCTATCCACAGCAGCAGCAAATTGAATCCTTCTACAGCAATTCATGACAGAGCCTCTGCCTACTATGCAGTCATAAGCTATCATAGTTTTTAATTCATCAAATAATATGATCTTTATACATCAAACTATAAGCAAAATGGTACATAATTTGGGGCAAATAATTCTTGGTAACTTCATAATATACATTTTTCTTTTTTTGTAGGGAAAGGGTGCTGGAGATTGAACTCATGACTTTGTTTGTGCTTGTGAGGCAGGTGCTGAAACTACGGAGCTATATCCCTGGCCCAATACTCAGTTTTCAAAAGACCTAAGACCCAACAGAGACATATTTCATGTAATACTTTCAATACCCATTGTATTGATCCTTTTTATTCAACAGTAGCTCCGTAACATTAGCGCTGTTAAAGTACATAGACCACTAAGTTCTGATACTTTTGTTTCATGCTTTTACTGTGAATTTGCAGTTTATCTTTTTTTCTCCATGATTTTCAGTGCAAAATCATCCGCACAGATATCTGTGCAAAAACTTTGTTTAGTACTTGGCTAGCTATTCCACAACTGGATAGTTTAATTAGGGTCAGTATACACTATGTTAAATGTTATTATTTAACAGGATACAGATATCTATGTATTTCCTATTGCCTTTCTCCTTTTTAAAGCATTTGTACCCTATCTACAAAAATCTACGTTTTATTCCTATGTAACCCATCAATCATGAACCCAAGAAGTCTTAATAAGGTTATAACTGAGTCTTAAAAGCAATAATTTTTGGAACAAAATAAGAAGGTGGATTTCCCAAGAATGTCATACCAGAATTACCTTCATCAACGTGGTCCACATAACTACAGATTTAACATCAAGTCATTTGGCAAGTAGGGATGGGAGGGAACATCCAACAGGCTGAAAATCAGCCCCTCCTGAAGCCACTGTTGTTGACTGTAGATATGTGGTGACCATTAAAATGTTGGTATTTAAAAATGTTGATCAGTACTCTGCTAAATCCCACCCACCTAGAGACATATTTATAGCTTTGTTCTTCAACCACCAGGCTTCTTAAAGAAGTGATCAAGCACATTACTAAAAAACACATCAATAATGCTAAGTAAATGCCAGCATTTCAGATAGTCTGAAATCTTGAGCATAAGTGTTCCACCATTTCTTTAAAGGATGTACACTCACTCAGGAAAAATCAGGGTGTTCCTAAAGGGTTCAGAGGGTAGCTGTTATTCTACAAACAGGTTCCCTCAACCCACCAACCATCTCATGAACTCTTCAGTTCTAATGCCGGCCTCCTATTGAACTGATCATTAAGGAGTCCACATGACTAAAGCGACAAGAATTTCCTTGTGCCTGTGATAGGTAGCTGTCTTCATCCATCATGATCTTCCTTTCCAGAGTATAACTTACTGTGCAGAGTTAGTTGCTGCCAAACTCTACATTTCATGCCTCTACTTGCATGTGAGGGGAGTCAGTTCACTGGCTTTTCCTCAGAGCCTATCAACTGAAATGCGATGTGTCATTTCCAGGGTAAGACAGTGTCAGGATTAAGAATTACATACACCTTTCCTCCTTTTCCTTTTCCTTTTCCTTTTCCTTTTGTCAGCTGGATATGAGAGAGTTTGTTTTATGGGATGGCAGAACTACAAGATGGAAGGGATCTGGACCTTTGAATCACCATACAGGGATTAAAGATACTCACCAATCAAGAACATACACAGGTCTCTCACACGCATATGAAATACACTTGAATTCTGTGAAGCCACTGAATTTTGGAGACTCGCTTATGACAGCAGCAAGAATGATTCTTATGAGTGCATCCCTTTTTCTATTGCACATCATGCTCTAGTGGTAGTAAACTCAGTGCAGTTTGTCAGAGCAACTACTCAGTTGCATGCCATGTGTGTACACACGTGAATTTCTCTGCTTAAATTCTTAATTCTCTTTACTAAGTCTCTCTCTATGCTATTTTTCCTTCACTGATTCTTATTACTCTTTTTTTTAAAAATTGGTTTATAAACTTGCTTGAAGCATTACTCTTCCAGAGTGTTCCAATCCTGCCATGCGCTTCCCTAGTTTGCACATCACTCCTCTTTTGCAGACCACAGTATCCTAGCATTCTGTTTATAACTACATCAACCTTGAAACACACATATCTGTCATGTTTCTACCTTCACGAGCTCTTAGTAAAGCAATGATACATAAGATGATTCATGACTAAATACCACAATCCTATCTTGTTTGGATTTTGCTTAAATTGGTATGCTCCACAGAAGATCAGAAACTGAGAATGTGGTAAACATTGGAAGATAAAGACAGCAGTGAAGGAAAAGGGCTGTAGTACATTGTTTACTCAAGAGTAATGAAAATGCAAGCTTGCAAACCAGAAAAACACACACTTCTATATATTTACAATTTTGTAGAAGTTCAAAGGAAACCCAGATCTTGATGTAAATATGAGGTCTGATTCCTTAAGACCAATGGTTCATTGTAAGATCTTCATGGCATATAGTATGTACATTTTAATACAGGTGCATTTTGTTTTAAAAGGTGTAGTCTGTTTATTCCTGGAAATTTGTGAAGATGAGATGATATAACGCACATAAAATACCTAGAATAGGGCCTGGAACATGAAAAACAATAGCTAAAATGCATTTATGAATAATACCAGTAGCCAGACAACTACAAATTTTTTTAAAAGCTGGGTCTGTGTATCTTAATATCATTAAGGGTGAAGCAGGTTTTTCTTCAGGCAGCCCTGGAGATGAACCCAGGGGCAAACATGAGACACTGAAAGCAGTTTCCTAAAGGCATTAGGAGGAGAGGGGGCTTGTTGTCAAACTTTCCTGGGTCTCTCATTTGCTTTGAATCTGAGACAAGTTGTTCAATTTAGAAAAAGAATCCTGTTGACTTTTGCTTTTTAAATTATATTTTATTCTACCGACTAGTTTTTACACTGGTCCCCATAAAACGTACATATAAAAAATACAAAAGCTCATTTGATGAGCCTATTACCTTACGTTCATGACTGCCTGCTTTGTTCTACTGAATTCAGACTTGCCTGTGGCAGTTCTTTGTATCTAATTTGTGGCTTTTACAAGGTGAACTTTGCATCATTTTGTGTTGCCTCTGTTTTCATTTATCTAAATGAAAACAGTTTCTCTTAAAGCATAGGTTTGCCTGATAAGCCATTATTACCACAGACAGGCTCTGAAATGCTCATAAAAAGAACCATCACAATAAATATTTATTGTTGTTTCACCCAGGCACAGGAACCCTAGACATCTTTAATATGACTGGCTACTTGGTTTCTCCTTTAATAGAGCTTATTTACTTGATTTCATTTTCTGAAATAATTGCTCCTCCTCTGAGGTTATTTGAGGAGAAGGGGAGGTCAAAGCGTGGAATGAATATCGAAATGTCTGAGAATGAGGCAGTAGTGTATTTAAATTGATTAGAAGAGGACTAAAATGAAATGAAGGTCAAGCGTTTTGTGCATAAATGGATGAATCTGTAAAGAGTTTATGTAACTCAGGAAAATACATGTGTTAAACACAGCATTTCATAAACACAGCTGAGGGAAAACTAGACAGAGTTCTTAGTTCACTAAATTTTACAGAGAATAAGGTTCAAAGGGAAAAACAACACAAAGAATCTAGGGTGGTATCTTTAGCTTGTAAAACCTTTAGTATTGGCTCTCAGGTTATTTTTAAATCATATTTATGTTCCAAATGCCTCTATGATGTGATAGGTAATATTTGCTTAATTTCAAAAAATCCTTAAAAGTAACAATGCAATAAATTTTATTAAATAATATGCAATTTACTCAGAAATTTCTCTGTGTGAGGCACCTCATTTGATGTTTAGCCCCTAAGAATCCACACCTCACAATCCATTGGGAAAAGCCATAAGTCATCATTCCAAGGACACAAGGCAAGGGACAGAGTAGACATCAGGGAAGTCTTGCTTGGATGATATGTCAGTCATTGAGTCTGAAAAATGTGGGCATGCATAGAAACAAATGGGCAACCAGAGAAATGGGAAATGGATTCCATCAGTGGGAAAGAAACACCATTAATTACATCTTCCAGGAATGATGGAGCATGGTATACTAGCAAGATTAAAACTACTAAAACATTTACTAAAGCATTTTTTTATTCTCTTTTTCCATAACTTTTAAAGACATCAGTTTTAGGAATTGTGTCTTCTTCATGACTTGTGTAGCTGAAGATTTACTTGGTTAAACCATGATTTGTTTTTAAGTGCATGTAATTTGAGAATGGGAACATGATATATTCTTTCTAATGTCCCTTGCTATGAAAGGAAATCTAATGCACATACATGTTGTGTTTACTACATCAATACCAGTAGTAATGAGGCATCTGACTAAGTGTGAAAGCCATAAAAAGGGAAAAGGAGAACATTGTATCATATCAGCTTGGCCTTTTTTACAAAATGACCATAAAAATAAAGAATATTGTTTATTTTAACTTGACAGCACTCCACCTGGATTTTTGTAACTAAGGGAGAACTTGGGGTGAGCAAGTATCTTTACTTAAGAGAATGATGACTGTAAAGAAAATTATTTGAAGAGACTGTAAATAAAAGTAAATTTAATCTATTTAAATTGAGATTTAAGAAATCCCTGGTGCATCATTTGAACCAAATGAAAATTACCTCCCACAGATTTCTCTAGATATTTTCCAGGAATTGGCATCTTCTGGGAACCAAAAGAGATATGACTAATATTGGACAAGCTTACCTTTAATCTACAGAGAAAATTTAGTTTGCATTTCCATAGGGTATTCTTTGCTGATTGTATAATATTTACTTGTTAAAGGAAGAGGTTCATTTCTTCTTTACTTATTTTAACTCGCTCAATTTCAGGAATTGCATGCATTTTGCGTTTGTTCCAATTCCTACCAAGTGATTATATATGGCTCTTCTAATTAGAGATCCTTAAATTGAAGGAGTAAATAATTCACATTTTTTTCAAAGTTAAATCTGTATGGAGTTTTAGTTTTACGGATGAAACATAGTACAAGGAACATCCCTATTCTTGTAGAAAGAAACTTCATATCTCTGAACATGACAGTGTTGAGTGAGATAAAAATTTGGTTTAAAAAAATTTATGATGAACCAAAACAAGCAATAGTACTTGACAAATTCAGTAACATTACCATGTACATAGACATTAACTTTATAAGTAAATTATGTACTGTTTTGAGGGCAAGAATTACTGCACCAGATACCACCATTGTATGGATTCATTCTCTAGAATCCAGGTTTTCAGTTTGTCAACTCATGCTTGTTACTCTTCAGTAATATTTATGATTTGAAAAGTAACCTTTAGAGAACTACTTTTAATTACATGACTAATGACACAAAACATATAAGAACATATCCAGTAAAAAAGGCCAAGAATTGATAGCAGGGAAAATTCATGAGTTTGCCATAGATCTATGTTAATTATCTGCTCAAAGTCAGAATATAAACCAAAGAGAACTGATAATCTCACCATCCTACAGAATATCGCCATGATTCACTATATTGATGAGGCATATTAATCAGGCTTAATAGACAAGAAAAGGTAATGCTTTAGTAAGAGAAAGAAAAGTTCTATAATTATCAGATTTCCTCAACACAAATGAATACTTCAGGGGTCTAATAATCCAAGGAATGCTGAAATATAAAACTCAAAATATGAAATATAAAAAAATGAATCTCCTCTTATTAGAAAAAAAGAACTACAATTTTTGGTAAGGCCTCTTTGGATTTCAAAAGCAAAATATTTCACACTTGTAAGTACAGCTATGAATCTTTTCTTGGGCCATCCAGAAGTCTAGTTACTTTGAGTGGACCCAGAGTAAAACAGCACTTTTCAACAGATCCAGGCAGTGATTAAAAAAAAAAAAAAACATTTTGGAAAGCCTTTGTTTTGCCAAGAAAGTTTCAATGAATAGCCCTAGGGCTCTACACCAAACCCAAGCCAGTGTGGAAGAAAAAATATATATCATTTATAAAAGTGGTTCTGTTCCACTGCTGGACCCTGGGATCAATTGAGCATATGGCCATGCAGCTTCGTGGCCATATGACCATGAATCTAGAACTGCTTACCAGGAGCTGGACTTAATCAGACCAGTCTGAGTGTTAGAGTGATGTTATTTTTTTTTTTTTTTTGAGACAGGGTATCGCTTTGTAGTTCAGGCTGGCTCTAAGCTCACTGTGTAGTCCAGGCAAGCCTCGAACTCAGCAATCCTCCTGCCTCTGCCTCCTGAATGCTGGGATTACAGGCGTGAGCCACCATGCCCTGCACTGTGGTATGTGGTATTGATTGCTGGTGGGCGTGAGTCTCCATGCCCAGCATTGTACATGGTTACTGGAGATCGAACTCAGTACCTTGCACTTGCAAGACAGGCGCCGGAACCACTGAGCTAACCCTCCGGCCCTAGAGTGATCTGTTATTTCATGGAAGTGGCACCTGTAATTTGGGCTCGGTCAGGTTCAGGGTGCAAATATTAAATTGAATAACAGCTAACATACTTCACTGTCACACTGGCAACACTTCTTTAAATCACAGCTATGACAGATAAAGAAAGAAGAGGCCTGCGGTTAGTTCATGAAAAGGTCATCTTGGTAAGTTTGTGTAAGATAAGACAGTCTGGTGCTGCACAGTCTCCCTCAGACTGCCCCTGAGGAAAAGAGATAGTTATACCAGCCGTCAGAATTTGTGGCACCTGGTCTTCTATTTTGTGTGCAAAAAGAATAATCCCAAATCAGGGATGTACATTCATGGGTTCATGAATAATTTTGATTGTTTTAGCTGGTTCGGAGACCAGGAGGTATGAGACTGGAAAATCAAAGACACCTGGGAAAGAAGCACATGATGGAAACCGTGAGTGTGAAAACACATTATCCATTGAGACCCAGCAAAAATTACACATTGCAAAACAAAGTGGACTCAGTCTCCATTATATGTTACCAGTTAAAGGTGTTTTCTTTAACTCTTTTTGTGTTTTTACCATTATCAGATATACAGAGTAGTGATAGTGACAGTGTTGTAGGTGCTGCCTGGTCCCAACAGCATAGGCTCACTCTCTCCAAAGCTCTTCTAGTTACTGTTACTACTGACTTGCTAGAAACACCCAATGCTTCCCTGAAAACACCCAGCAACTGAAAGTCAAGCAGATTACAATGAGCCCCTTCCAGTGTGGTTACTTTTTGAATGAGAAAAACATATTTTGGATGTTGGTTCATGCAGTACCTCAGCCAACACAATCATAGCTTTAAAGTATGTGTTCTACTTTCATGGAATCCCACATAACAAAGTGTAACACAGAACAAAGTGTTGCACCAATTGAATAACTTTAAAGCAAAGAAAATTCTGTGATGAGTAAGTGCCCATGGAGTTTAGTAAGCCTCCTACACACCACCCTGTTCATGTGCTCAGTGACTTCATCACTTTCCATATTATCCAGAAGCAGCCTGCCTCATTCAGCTATTAAAAATGGAGATAATATGATATCCTGGGAGAATGAAGTATCTTTCAAGGTGAGACATGCATTGTAAGCCAAAGCTATTATACTGTAACATATCCCTAAACTTAAAAAAAATAAATCAAACTGAATTCATTCAACAGCATCCCAGTTATTCACTGAGGAGGTGTGCATTTTGTGTTGCTACAACTGTAGACACTAGGAGAGGTCCTTGTTTCCACAAGAGGAAGGCTTCCAGCAGGAAACATCTTATCAAGTCAAAAGTTATCCCAGTAGAAACATGGGAGGAAATGTAGACTGAGCAACAGAAGGCAAGATGAGAAGGATTAGTGAAAATACCAGGGTTCACTACAGCATCAGGGACTGCTGTCCCTCCAACACTGCTCTTCTGAGTTTTGAGATTGTAACCAAACAGAATATCAGAGAGACTGTACCCAAGTAAAATAAAATTACTGTAAAAAGTAGATGTCTCTGCATGATGCAAGGGGAGGTGGGTGTCAGTGACACTATTGATGAGGGGCCTAGAGTCCTCTCTACTGGACGACCCTTTCCTTCTTGTTGTATTGTGAGTGTTCGCTCCCAATGGCTCATGGTTGCCTCCTGTTGAAAGCCTCTTGATCCTGGGAGCTGTAACTTCAGCCACACCCAGGAATAAAGGGTCCTCAGTCAGTGACTAACAGGTATACAGGTACCCCAGCCCCTTGTAGGGGGATATGTGTCCCAGGCCTCCCTTGTGGGAGCTCATCTTTGAACCCACATCCTTACTTACTCTATCTCCTCCTCCATTTTTTTCCCTCATACCTGTTCTGTGAATGCTTTCCCAGTAAATCACCTGGACCAGAATTCTTTTCTCAGTCTATGCTTCTAGAAAGCTCAACATAAGCATTAATTAAATATGCATGTGCAACAAAAAATACATATTTTAAAAAGCATTCACAAATGAGTACATTAAATACTTTTGATACATGAAAATAGAAAAGAACAAGTAATAAATGATAGGCTCACAGAGAGCAATATAGATAATGTGATACAAATTGAGGACTCTGGTTAACTCCAATCTGTACCCTAAAATCCAAAGATAAATAAATAGAGATGTAGTTAAATGAACCTCTTTGGAAAATTCTTGTCTTAATCTCTGGACATTCATTCAAATAAATGTTCCAATTGCTCCTTCATTAGCATTTATTATTTGAATATCATTTATCACCTGAAAAATCAGCTTGCAAAGATTAAAAAAATGTAAAATGCCATGTGGCTTTTGTGAATCTGGCCAACCCCCATATCCAATAGTCTAGATAAGAAATGTATAAGGTCATGAAGTTATTATTTCAACCAAGTCCTACTTTTTCTTTCCAGGGAATTTTGCTGTTCCCACTAACCATCATCACCGAGCCACCCATTTCTTGCTCTTTATCATGAGTAACTTGCAAGTTTTATAATCAGTATGAATGCTTTCAAAAGAATTTTGGCCTGAGTCCTTCTCTTTTATTGAGCCCTGAGAGAATACTGTAACATGACAGAGAAATGCAATTTTCACACAGTAAGTGAATAATGGCTTTCCTTAGCAATTAACTTATGTGTTCTTAAGATCTCTGAAATACAAGATACAACAGTATGTAATTGCCTTATTTAAGTGAATTTGTTACTACTCTTTTCTAATGCATTTAGTCCACCCAGTAAATATTGATTAATAGTCACTGCTCTTGACTGCTGCAAGATCAACAATGTTGGAGGAGAGAATTTGAATACACTGGGCCTTTCTTCAGATTTTCAAAGGGAAATGTTCACAGTCCAAATTTCCCAAACTATGCCCAAATCCATACTTTAAAAATTATCTCCCTTGCAGGGCCAGGGATTTAGCTCAGTGGTTCCAGCACCTGCCTTGCAAGTGCAAGATCCTGAGTTCAGTCTCTGGAAACTATATACCACAATACTCGGCACAGTAACTCATGCCCACCAGCAATCAGTACCACACACCACAATGCCTGGCATGGTGTCTCGTGCCTGTAATCTGAGCACTCTGGAGGCAGGAGGATTGCTATGAGTTCACAGCTAGCCTGGGGTACTTAGTGAGCTCAGGGCGAGCCTGAACTACACAGCAAGACCCTGTCTCAAAAAAAAAAATTATCTCCCTGATTTTCTTAGGAAAGTGTTAATTTTATTTCTTAGCTTCTAAAATCCATTTTTTGGAGCCTCATATTATTCACAATCTCTTTCTAAGCACTGACACGAAAGTTTTATTTTGTCCCAGGTGACTTTTTAAACCCTTCCAGGAAAGGCTTTGGCAGATTTTCAATGTCCATAACAACACTGCTCTTCCTGATAGCAGAAGTGGGATTGACATTATTGAAATGGCAGAAGACTTCATCAGAAGGGATAGTTAGTACAAGAAGCTCTCTAGGTTTCTGGAAATAAAACTGACTACTGGGAAGGAATACCAGTATTAGAGTATTAGAGTATGGAATACTCTAATACTGGTGACAAAGACCCAGAGTCCCACCATGACTCACAATCTTCTTAGCTGACTATACTCCCAATTCCCATGCATCCCAGGATACTTCACTCCTGAGTGGTGCTACCCCATCCTTTTTCTGAGACAATGCCTTGGCCTCTTGTTCTCACTGGTGAAGTAAGACAGTAACTGAAGGCCCATGGCCGTTGTTTTCTGTGATATCAGTACTCCAAATATACTGGGGTATTTCACAAAAGTCTAGTATAAGTATTTCACAAAAGTTTTATTCCCATTTAGTCTACAGTCAATCAGCAGGGCTGGCTTAAGCCCCTCCTCAAATCATCCTCATTTCAGACAACTCAGAAGGAAACCATAAGGCAAACACTTTTCATCTATCCTCCTGCAGGCCAGAGAACTCACCGTCTTCTCTAAATTGCCAGACCAACTCCATGCCTTCCTGTCCTTCACACCATCCCTGACCTGTGCAGGCCCGATTCCTTCACCATGGTGACACAGTGCCCAGGAGGGGAGCAGCTGCCTCTCAGTTCCTGTGTGCCATTTTCTATTCATAGGATTCACCTCCAATCCAAGAGTAACATAGAAGTTACTTCACTTTTCTAAGAAACACATGGTTGAAACTCATTCTCATAAATCAAGGGTCCTGGCATTAGCTGTGTTGTTTTCTTTGTAACTTAATTCATCTTCCAAAGCACCAGCCATTAAAAAGTACACATCCTGGACTGAGGGCCGCCCATTGGCCCACTGTATCCCGGAGCAGGGCAGACTCAGCTACTGGGCGTCATCCATTTCCATCGGACTGAGGGCAGCCCACCGGCCCACTGTACCCCGGAGCTGTGCAGAGAGGAGTCAGGTACAGACCCTGGGTGCCATCCGCACCACGGAGGGTTGAGGGCCTCAGCCCAGCCCCAGCCCCACACCGGCGATGCATTGTGAGGACCCAGGTCCTAGAGGAGCCAGAGTCATCTCCTGCATCCCTCCACAGGAGGCGTGCTCCTAGAGCCACACTGAGAGACCAGGCAAGATTAAAAGGGGGGGGGATCTAGCTTCTATTTTGCCATCTACTCCTAGATCCCTCTATTCACCCTTGTCCCCACAACCTCTTCTGTCTTCCTGTCAGAAGCAATACCCAGAAGTAAAAGATTCTTAGGCTGCCCTATTTCTTCTTCTGTACTATTATAAGAAGGTGCGCAAAGTCTCCAACACTCTTACAGCATAGAGCTGGTACTGTTGTACATATGCCCTTTTATCCTCTATTACCCGCTGGCATATATGAGGTTCTAGGGTATAGGTGATCTTCCTAAATCTGCTAACCCTATTTCATTCTCCTCCTGTCTCACTACCTCCCTGATTCCCCAGTGACCTTTTATCCCCAAAGGGTTCAGGGGGTACATTTACGATCTGTATGTTGTATACACATTCCTGATTAATTCTAAATTCTGGCATATAGACATAGAGGTAACACATAAGCTCAAAGTCATCAGAATAGAATTTAACAAAACTTTTTATCTTATTTACTTGTTTAACACTGATATTGGCATTGATTGCATTATGGTAACAAACATGATGTTATTGTTCTGCTCAAATACCTCCCATGATGTATCAGAACTGAGAACTCTCAAGAGTCATTAAACATTCAAGGAGGACCCCAAGGAAAGTGCCACATCCAAAGGGCCCCAGATAATAGAAAGAGACCTGCAACATGCATTGCCCTGCCATCAGGCAAAGAATAGCATTAGTAGCAATGAAAAAGTAGAATTGAGAAAATACACAAAAAACCAGACACAGTGATCACCACCACAGGGAAATTCAGAGAAAAGGGAAATAGGGCAAACTGAAACTCAAACACCAGGACTCTTGGAGATGGTAACTAAAGTGGATCTAGTAAAATGGAAATCAGAGCTCACCTCTGAAATCAAAACAGGGATACTGTCCACAGTGAGAGATATCATTAAAGAAGAGATCAGTGAGATGATAGAATCCAAGATAGCAGAAGCAATGGAACTTTTTAAAAAGCTTCAAACAGAGCTTCAGGGAATGATGAAGGAGAACGAAGCTTGCCCAGTAGGATGAATGAAGCAGAGAACCAAGTCTTAGACCTAGAGGACAGCATAGCAGCCAGCGAGCAGGAAAGGTATAAACTATGGAAAAGAGCAAGGGACCATGAGAAACCAATTCAACAGCTCCTGGACAACTCAAAGAAAAATAATATAAGACTGATTGGAGTCACTGAGGAAGCAGGAGACAGTGTAAAAGACATTTTAAAAAAAGCTATTGTCAGATATAACAACAGAAAACTTTACAGGAAAAGAAATAGACATACAGATAAATGAGGCCTATCAGACTCCAAAATGCTGCGACATAAAAATATCTACACCTAGACACATAATTATCAAGGTTCCAAATGTATAACAAAAGAATGAAATACTGAAAGCAGTGAGGAAAGGAGGAAAATCACCTACAAAGGGAAGCCCATTAGAATCACAGCAGACTTTTCAACACAAACACTCCATGCAAGGAAAGCATGGAGAGAAGGATTTCAAGCATTGCAGGAAAACAACTTCCAACCTAGACGGTTATATCCTGCAAAACTATCTTTCAGAATAGACAGGGACATAAGATACTTCCACGATAAAGAATACATGAAAAACTTCACAAATATGAAACCTGCACTCCAAAACATCCTAAAGAACATCTTGGAAAAAACATAGAAAATACCATAACCACGAGACCCAGGAGAGTGAATTTATTGGGGAAAACAAGAAACTAAATAGAGAAGGGGAAAAGCAAGGAAGGGGAAAAAAAAAAAAGGAACAGGGAAATATGGTAGCTCTGAACATGTCCATATCAGTCATAACCATTAATGTCAATTGACTCAATGAGCCAATTAAAAGACACAGACGAGCAAATTGGATCAAGAAGCAAGATCCTACAATCTGCTGCATAGAGGAAACACACCTATTTCAGAAGGAAACCCATAGACTGAAAATAAACAGTTGGAAAACAATCCTTCATGCCACAGGAAACTGCACAAAAGCAAGAGTGGCTATCTTGTTTGCAGATAAAATAGATTTTAAAGCCAAACTATTAAAAGAGTTAAAGAAGGTCACTATATTCTCATACAAGGAACTATCCAAGGGAAAGAAATAACAATCATAAATATTTATGAACCAAACTCTAATGCACCCACCTATATAAAATAAAGATTATCAGACATGAAAAGCCAGTTAACCACGAATACAATAGTAGTGGGAGACTTCAAAACTCCACTATCACAAATTGACAGATCAACTGGACAAAGAATCAATAAGGAAATACTTGAACTAAATCGAACTTTTGAGCAAATGGACTTCTTAGATGTCTACAGAATTTTTCACCCTACGAAGCAAGAATATACCTTCTTCTCAGCTGCTCATGGATCATTCTCCAAAATAGATCACATTCTAGTCCATAAAACAAGCTTAAGTAAATGCAAAGGAATCGAACTTATCCCCTGCATACTATCAGACAATAGTGCCTTGAAACTGGAGCTGAATAGCAGAAGAAATTCCAAGATCCTCACAAATACATGGAAATTGAACAACACTCTGTTGACCAACCAATGGGCCACAAAAGAAATTCAAGAAGAAATTAAACAGTTTCTACAACTCAATGACAACCCCAGCACAACATACAGGAATTTATGGGACACAATGAAAGCAGTTCTGCGAGGGAAATTCATAGCAGTGAATGTATACACTTGGAAAATAGAGTAAACTGAAATAAACAATCTAAGGATGAAACTCAGACAATTAGAAAAAGAGGAGCAAAATAAACCCAAAGCACATACTAGAGAGGAAATTATAAGGATCAGAGCAGAAATTAATGCAATGGAGACAAAGAGAACAATACAAAGAATCAATGAATCAAAGAGCTGGTTCTTTGAAAGGATAAATAAGCTCGACAGACCCTTAGCCAACCTTATCAAACAAAGGAAGGAAATGGCTCAAATCCATGCTATAAGGAATGAAAATGGGGAAATCAGCACAGATCCAAAAGAAGTCCAAAGGATCATAAACACATACTTTGAAAATCTATACTCCAAGAAGATGGAAAATCTAGAAGAAATGGATAGATTCCTAGACACATATGAACTTCAAAGCTGAATGAAGAGGATATGAAAATGTTAAACAACCGATATCAATCTGGGAAATTGAAAATGTAATAAAAAACCTACCAACAAAGAAAAGCCCTGGTCCTGACGGCTTCACTGCTGAATTCTACAAAACTTTTAAAGAAGAGTTAATACCAGTACTCCTCAATCTCTTTAATGAAATTGAAAGGGAAGCAGTACTCCCCAAATCATTCCTTGAAGCAACCATCACCTTGATTCCAATGGCAGGGAAAGATCCCACTAAAAAAGAAAACTACAGGCCAATCTGTCTCATGAACATTGATGCAAAAATCCTCAAAAGATACTTGCAAACAGAATACAGGGAGTTATCAAGAAAATCATACACCCTGATCAAGTGGGATTTATCCCAGGGATGCAAGGCTGGTTCAACATATGTAATTCAATCAATGTAATACACTATATTAACAGACTCAAGGACAAAAACCATATGATTATCTCAATAGACGCAGAAAAAGCATTTGACAAAATCCAACACCCATTTATGATCAAAACACTACAGAGAATTGGAATTGATGGACTTTATCTCAATTTAATACAAGCTACTTATGAGAAACCAACAGCTAGCATCATATTTAATGGGAAAAAACTGAAACCTTTTACACTAAGATCAGGAAGAAGACAAGGATGTCCATTGTCTCCACTCTTGTTCAATATAGTGCTGGAAACATTAGCCATAGCAATCAGGCAGGACAAAGACATAAAAGGAATAAATATAGGAAAGCAAGAAGTTAAACTGTCATTATTTGCTGATGATATGATACTCTATCTAGAGGATCCAAAAAATTCAACCAAAAGACTATTAGACTTAATTACCAGATTTGCTAGTGTTGCTGGATACAGGGTTAATGCTCAAAAATTAAAAGCCTTTGTCTACACAAACAACAGACTCACTGAAAGAGAAATTGGGGAGTCAATCCCTTTCAGAATAGCACCCAGAAAAATGAAATATCTGGGAATCAACCTAACAAAGGAAATGAAAGACCTCTACTCTGAAAACTATAGGACTCTGAAAACTGAGCTAGAAAAAGAAACCAGAAAGTGGAAAGATATCCCTTGTTCCTGGGTCGGGAGAACCAACATCGTCAAAATGGCTATACTCCCACAAGTACTATACAGATTCAATGCAATTCCGATTGAAATTCCAACAGTATACTTCACAGAACAAGAGAAAATAATACAAAAAATTTATCTGGAAACATAAGAAACCTAGAATAGCAAAAGCAATTCTAAGCAACCACGACATGGCAGGGCGTATTACAATCCCCAATTTAAAACTCTACTATAAAGCCACTGTGATGAAAACCGCATGGTACTGGCAAAGTAACAGACCCAAGGACCAGTGGAATAGATTAGAAGACCCAGAAACAACTCCAGATACACTAAGCCACCTTATCTTTGACAAAGGAGCCAAACATCCCCAGTGGAAGAAAGAACGCCTCTTTAACAAATGTTGCTGGAAAAACTGGGCTTTAGCCTGCCAAAAGCTAAAGCTAGACCTATCTCTTTCACCATGCACAAAACTAAACTCACAATGGACATGAGACTTAAACATTAAAACAGAAAAAATAAGCGTGCTGGAAAACAGGCTAGGTAAAACTCTTGGAGACATTGGCTTAGGCAGAGACTTTATGAATAAAACCTCTATAGCACAAGAGCTAGCAGAAAGAATCAACAAATAGGATCTCATCCTACTGAAAAGCTTCTGCACAGCAAAAGAAGTTACTGACACTGCTAAAAGACAACCAACAACAGGGAAAAAATATTCACTAGCTTTGTATCAGAAAAAGGGCTATTATCGACAATATATAAAGAACTCAAACAGATCAGCCTCCCCAAGTTTAAAGACCCAATTCAAAAATGGGCATCTGAGGGCCGGAGGGTTAGCTCAGTGGTTCCAGCGCCCGCCTCGCAAGCACAAGGTCCTGAGTTTAATCCCCGGTAACCACATATAATGCTGGGTGTGGAGACACGCCCACCAACAATCAACGCCACTACCACAGTGCCGGACGGGGTGGCTCACGTCTATAATCCCAGCACTCGGGAGGCAGAGACAGGAGGATTGCTGAGTTTGCGGTGGCTTGCCTGAGCTACATATGAGCTCAGGGCCAGCCTGAACTACAACGCAAGACCCTGTCTCAAAAAGCAAAAAAAAAAAAAAAAAAAAAAAAAAAAAAAAAAAAAAAAAAGGGCATCTGAAATGAACAGACACCTCTCAGAGGCAAAAGTCAAAGCAGCCTAGAAGCATGTGAAGAAATGTTCAATATCACTGGTCATTTGAGAGATGCAAATGAAAACAACACTGAGATTTCATCTTACTCCACAAAGAATGGCTGCTATCACAAAATCAACCAACAATAAATGCTGGCGTGGCTGTGGGGAGAAAGGAACCCTTCTCCACTGTTGGTGGGATTGCAGACTTGTGCAACCATTGTGGAGATCCGTGTGGAGATTTCTCAGAAAACTAGGGCTAGGGGTCCCATTTGACCCTGCTATCTCCCTGCTAGGAATATACCCAAAAGAATTTTTAAAATCGCATTGGAAAGACAGATGTACACCCTTGTTCATAGCAGCTCAGTTCGTGATAGCTCAATCTTGGAAACAACCCAAATGCCCATCAACTGGAGAGTGGATAAAGTAGATGTGGGTTTTTTTTGTATAAAATGTAGTATTACTCTGCAATAAAGAATGACAAAATCAATCCATTTAGGTGCAAATGGAGACACCTGAAGGATATACTAATAAGTGAAATCAATAGATCACAGATAGGCAAATTCCAGATCTTCTCTTTGACATGAACACCTGTAGATGCAAATGAGCCTAGAAAGTATGACAGCTTTTATAGAGTGGGAAATTTCCATAGGAAATTTGGTGTGGGAATGTAATGAGGGGAAGGAATAAATATGATTCAGAAAGAAAATAAAAGAGTATGTATAAAGGGGGTGGGGAGGTGTGGGTGGGTAAGGATATGGGTAAAAATGAGAATTAACTTGTGTCATTTACTGGTACAAATTCCCCAGTTTTATATGTGATTGTGAGATGTATATAAATTGTACCAATAAAGAATGCAATTTAAAAAATAAGAGGAAATGCCAATAAATCTGCAAAGCAAAATTCAATGTTATTCAGTGGATTTAGTGAAAATAAAAACACATAGCCTAGAAAATAAAATATATATATATATATATATATGTATGTATATATATATTGGGGGGGCAAACACTTAGTGTATGTCTTTTAAATCAGTGGTAGTAATGTCCTGGTTAGATTTAAGTCTTTATGGCTGATTCCATTTGGAGCTTGTAGATTACAGCTGAGAATTCCCTTTCTTATCCATTTTGTACCCATCTTCTCTTCTTTATCTTGCCCCATAGATTAAGGTCCAACAACAGAAGTGAAAATAATAACTTTGCAGAAAACTTTAACTCCTGCTATACCATAAGCTCAAATTGAGTAATCAGTTATGTAGAAATATCATACACAAAAGTTGTGACTGAAAAATGCAGTGAACATTTAATTTTTTTTTTAGACAGGGTCTTGCTTTGTAGTTCAGACTGTCCCTGAGCTCACTATTAACCCAGGCAAGCCTCGAACTCAGCAATCCTCCTGGCTCTGCCTCCCAAGCGCTAGGATTATAGGCATGAGCCACCACACCAGGTGAACATTTAAATTTTTAAAAACTCATAATAAGAGATGCAAATCCTCCCCAAAATACATCCCTGCTTTCATTCAGTTACTTTGTTGGTCTTTCCACTTTATGAATTAGTTCTAAGAGTTCTCTTCTATGAATGTTTGTAGTTTAATTTTTGTGGCTGCCTTGATGTTCTGAATCAATTACAGAGTTAATTTTCATGGTCACTTTGACTTTAGGGAAGATCCAGAAATCAGTGCATAGGGTGGACAGGTACACATCTTAGTGTTTTTATTTGACAGAAATTGCATAAATGCTTTGAATCAATTTAAGACACTGAGGCAGCCATAACAAGATGCTCATGAAGCAGAAGTTTCAGAACTGCTTCCAAAAGTGGCAAGAATGGCATAATAAGTATACTTAACAGAGTCTTTCAAGGATTAATGGTAATGTGTCTTTTACTGTAACACATTTTTTTAAAATTTCAATTTAAACATTCACTATATTTTATCACAGTACCTGGCTCACTGTATGTATCTCTGTGCTTCTACATCTTTTATTGAACCCAAATTAATACAGAATTTTGTACCAAGAATGAGAAAGTGTTTGGGGCAGCAAGTGCTATTACTTTATCCATTTTATATATGAGGAAAGTGTTTTAAAAGTGGTAACGTGTCAGGGCTGGGGATTTAGCTCAAATGGTACCCCACCTAACCTGGATGCACAGGGCCCAAGTTCGATCCCTGGTACAAAAAAAAAAGAAAAAAGTGGTAATTTGTCAACCAGAAAACTGCACTACTATACATGCAATGCAACTCAAGTGTTGTCTTATCTACTGCTAAGATATGTAATGATAACACCTTGCACTCTATAATACTTTACAGTTTACAAAATATTCTCACATGACCCTCACACCAAGAAACTAAGAACATATCTATTTTTAGAGTAAAAAGGTGAAACTCAGAGAAGTTAAATAACCCTCCCAAGTCAAGCCATTGACAAGAATCTGTCTGTATTCTCTCTTCTACATCCTGTAATACATGGTAAAAATGTCAACCTCCAAATTGCTTTTTAGTAGTAGAAAATCAAGTATTCTTGTCTAAATAATCAGAATTCAGTTGTGGTATTTAGCTAATTTTTATGTATATGAAAGATAGTTTCAGCCTAGTAATGCATATATAGATGAGTTTGGAAACTATAGCCTACCTTATTAGAAGTGTTTTTTTTCTGATTTATCATCATATCATCACTTTTTTTTTTTTGAGACAGGGTCTCGATTTTAGTTCAGGCTGGTCTGGAGCTCACTATGTAGTCCAGGCAAGCCTCGAACTCACAGCAATCCTCCTGTCTCTGCCTCCTGAGTGCTGGGATTACAGGCATGAGCCACCATGTCTGGCACTGTGATATGTGGTATTGATTGCTGGTGGGCATGAGTCACCACAGCTGGTACTGTTGTATGTGGTTACCAGGGATCAAACTCAGGACCTTGCACTTGTGAGGCAGGTGCCATGAGCTAAATCTCTGGCCCTATCATCACTCTTTATCAATTTAATTCATCACCTGAGTGTGACATCCATAATAAAGCACAGGAGGAGGAGTTAAAGCCAACTGACTTCTCGTCTTATTTTATCGATAGCAAGAAAGTTACCTGTGTGAGGATTCAGTTCCTCTTCTAGACCATGAGAGGAACATCCAAACCAGCTCCACAGTCTAGGACACTCTTCAGGTGCCTTCTGACATCTGGGACAAGTAAAAATATACAAATTTTATGCAGCTCAGAAATTTTAAAGAATGAAAGGTTGAGTTACAAAGTGTCACAAATTCAAGGGTGGAGTTAGCCCTCAAAGAGAAGAAATATGGCATGTTGCTACTGATTTATTGAGCTCTTCTGTGTTCCACATTATGCTGAGTGCTTTCATATTTGCATTTTCACAAAGCTCAAAAGATCTCTTTGAACCAAACTTTAATAGATTTATCTGAAACGTTAATTGGATATAACTAAGCCTGCTCTTTCTATTCCCATCTTTCTTACAGTCCATTTTGCCTTTGGCATTCTAACACTGTTTTTTTCCATGATGTTGACTTGTTTCTGCCCTGTATTTTTCCAAGTTCTGAACACATTCAATGAAAACATCACCAAGCACCAGAAAGCAGAGAATAAGCTAGAATCAGCAATTATGTAACTTTTAGAAAATTATATCCATAAATGTGTACATATGTTTGTGCGCCTACGTGGATATGTACACAACAAATGTCATCCTAAATCCTCAGAAATTTCAATGGTTTAAATTTTTCAGCAAATTTAGATATAGAAAAAAACTGCTCATGAAAACTTTAATAGATATTGCAATGTCAAAATAATATAGAGCAGTTGCTTGTACTGCAGTACATGTTAAAATCTCATTAAAGACATTGTCTTTTCCCTAGGTACAAATGTTATTGTAATATGTTGATACAAATTGTGTTTAAATCTATTCTGTTTATTTAAATGCTCAATGCTTTGTGTTAGGAGAGGACAGTTGTAAAATTATTAACCATACATTAGTCTCATACTGCTTTCAGAGACTATTAACAATACAAACAGCATCTTGGTGGTTGGGAATTAGCCCAAAGACAGTATATTCCATAGGAGTCCATCTTCATAATCTGCTTCACACTGTATGCAAAATGCTAAAATGAGAGAGCAAGAGAATTATTAGAATACCTAATAAAGCTTAGCTGTTAATAAATATTTGGTCAGTGTTGTGATTTACAACTACAGTGTCCCCCTAAATTTTCATGTGCTCAGAAATGTCCTTTGAAAAGTACCTGGATCCTGGAAATGCTGTCTCTACTCATGAGTAGATTCGTCCACTACAAACTGAGTTCAGTAGCTGAGTGTGCTGTTAGGATGTGGGTCTCGGTGAAGGCGCAAGTCACCCAGCATGTGACCTGGAAGGGAACATCTCCTTCCCTGGATCCTCGCTTTTTCTCTGCTTCCCAGCTGCTGTGACATGAACAGTTTCCCTGCATTGCGAACCCTTTCAGCAGGTCCTGCCACCAGGCCTCAGCCCTGGACCCAGCTGACTATGAACTCAGATCTCCAAAAACTATAATCCCAAGTAAATCTATCCCACTTGAAATTGTAGGTGTCAGATATTGTGCTTCAGTGTGGAGCAAGTGACTAAGTCAGCCAATAGGAAGGATAAAAATAGACCTCTTCAGTGGACAGGTAACATTTGGCCTTTTCAGTGATGATATGCAGTCTTTACTGAGTGTCTACTACTGAGTGTATTATTTAAGATAAATACTAAGGTGCATATATTCTTTCTAAGGAATGGTTCATGAATCCAATTAAAATACATTGAAAAAATCTTCATTACTTACATTTATACAATAGTAATATCTCTGATGTTAACTGAATATACTGAGTTTTTGCCTGATTTTTTTCCCTATGTGGGTGAGCTTTTGAGCGTGTATTTCGATGTTTGGGGCTTATAGAGGAGTAACACAAATGATACTAGGAAGCAGTTGTTTAGTACATTATGTTCAAATTAAATTCCAGCTCTTTATTAAGTGACTTTTTTAGAATTTGATAACAAAATATCCAAAACAAAAATAAATATCCAGAATAAAGTGTTTCCCTGATGCTTAAGTCAATGTCAATTTGGGAGACTAAACTCTTCACTATAGTTGTAGGTTTAAGAATTCATGACATCTACAGTCATCAATAATAACAACACCTACAAAAGCTTAGTTAACATGACCCATTGTTCTTAGCTTAAAAGATCAGTAATGCTAGAGAAGTTATGCATACATTTTCTGCTTCTAAGTGTAAATGTCAATAGTCAGAAACTATGACCAGTTGAAATGTTAAAAATTCCTGGTTTTTTCTGGTAGTTAGATTTTGTGTTTGGTATCATGAGCACATCTGTGAATGTGGTGTGCTCCCTGCAGAAAACAGAACAAAACTCAGATGAACTGCACCACAGGAAAGTTTTATTGGTGTAAAATAAGACCTTCTGCACACATTATAAACTGAGTGTGTTAAGTAAGACACCTCTGAGTATTGGAAACTCAGTGCCTAACAGCTTCCCTAGATTGCATTTTGCAAACAAAGCATGTGGGCTTTAATTTGTGAGCCTCAATTATTTAATTTTTGTTCTTATTCATCACCTAAAATCCATTTACCCTGATCTGTCACTTATATTTCTTTTTTACATTTGTATACAT
The DNA here is from genome assembly GCA_004025085.1 of Thryonomys swinderianus. Lineage (NCBI taxonomy): Eukaryota > Metazoa > Chordata > Mammalia > Rodentia > Thryonomyidae > Thryonomys > Thryonomys swinderianus. The sequence continues at coordinate 25,366 of PVIC010007181.1, read as the reverse complement.
GTTTTTGTTTGTTAAGAGTGCTTCTCTACTTATACCTAAAATCAGTGTGACAGGGGCTTGAGATTTAGCTCAGTGGTTCCAGTGCCTGCCTAGTAAGCACAAGGTCCCTGGTTCAATCCCCAGTAACCATATACAACAATGCCAGGCATGGTGACTCACACCTGTAATCCTAGCACTCGGGAGCAGAGGCAGGAGGATTGCTGAGTTGGAACTTGCCTAGGCTACATAATGAGCGCAGGGCCAGCCTGAACTACAAAGTGAGACCGTGTCTCAGGAAAAAAAAGAAAAAAAAAAAACAATGTGACAGCTATTCAGGTAATTAGAATAAGCATCATACTGGAAGAAACCTTTGCAGCTTGTATTTAAAGGAAATTCAAAAAACAAATATCAAGGAGAGGCCCAGGAAGAAACATAATATACTTTAAATGGATCAGCAAAGACTGAAAAGTTTTGCAGAAGCGTGGTGAGTGGAGAGGAAACATGATGAGAGCAAGACTTAGAAACTAACAGTGGCAGAAAGCCATTACCGCTTCCAGGATTAAAGAGACAAGAGGAACACATGGGGATCCTAGAGCTAATCAAGAACTGGACCATGAAGAATGGGCCTCTCTCAGAGTGCTAGAAGCGTGGAAGTGTAGAAGCACCACCAGAGACTTCATGCCCAAGCAGGGAGGGAGCCATCAGTGAAGACCTCGATCTCTCCACTCCTATCTCCTGCCTGTTCATCCCATTAGTCAAACCCATAAGACAACAGATCTAGAAAGCAATTCAACCTCCCATTAGCCAAAGTCAACCAAAATCTAACAGGAAAAAGACCAGGCAATACCCTCAGTGGGGCTCAAGCTCCTAAGGAGTGGAACAGAACAGAGGCGGGCAGACAATGAAAGTGGTAGTCAAGGCATAAGATGAGAATGGGGATTAATCAGTATACTAGTATGCCTAATCACCCTTCAAATTTAAGATGGAATTGGGAATATAGAAAGACTGCTTTTTGGAGTTCACTGAGCTACAACAGCATGAAAAGTAAAAGCACAGTATTCAAGTTCATTCTCTAAGAGTTGTTGCTCTGAGACTATTACCACTTGGCTAAATTAAAACTTGTGTTCCTACTACTTGGGCTTTTTCTCTACAAAAAATATGGACTTGTCTTTTGGAGAAAGGAATAAAGTATGTAAATCAAGTATGGAAGTTAAGTTTCTAAAATAATTTACACTTGGAAACCATTATTTCAATACTCTCTCTAACTCAACTATTCCATTCCAAATACATATCCTTGAGAAATGTGTGTGTATAAGTGGAGACATATACACAGGTATTCATTCACACAGTATTTGTAATAGCTGAAATGTCAGCCCACAACTGTGTAAAAGTAATAAGTATGTCCACGCAATAAATTAACCTATCATAATGCAGTGAGCAGGCTATAGTTATACACAGCAACACGGAAAATTCTTACCAACATGAGAAAAAGAAGAAAGATGGAGGTAAATACTTTAACAGGATAGCTCTGTATATGCAAGCATTAAAAACTGCCGTTGAGATACATTCATATGCAAAAGAATAAAGAAAATCAATATAATGATTAATATAAGTCAGCATACTGGTGCCACTAAGAGAAATGGAAGATAATGTTATAGAAAACAGCTATTTGTGATCTGTTCTGGAAGTTTGGATGCTGTTTATGTGAATTTATGTTTTATAATTACTTAACACTATATATGTTAACTGTGTATTCGTGTAGGGGTGGATAATGTTGCACAGTGAAAATGCTCTAAAATTATTACCCTAACTTCTGTTGTCTGGAAAGTCTGAACTTCACAAATGAGAAGACCACTTGGTAATTAATTAGATAATCTCTTCCAAGAAAATGTGTACTTTGAAATAATTTCCTTTGGTTTCTGATCTTTAATTATAACACCCATCAGAATCAACAAATTAAAAAGGAAACCCAGAACATTTGTTTCTCCACTCTTGGCAAAGCTCATTTTAGCCATATCCTCATTGAGAAAGATTATTTGTCACTAGAGCACACATACCATGTATCTGTTTTCAGGAGAAGAAGAAAAAGAATAGAAAATATAACTGGTTGCCTGATCTGAGTAGAGAACTATAGTATGGAAACATTAAGTAATAATTAAAGATTTATATATATGCATATATATATGTATATATGTACATATATATGTTTCTGGATGACTTTAAATTTAGGAGGAGAAGGGTGGGGTCAAGATTAGTAAAGAGAGTGATATCTTTGGGTATTTCTGGGGAAGAAAATAAATCTAAGGCAAGAGAAAAAAGGTTTATAAAATTAAATGTAAATTAGATTAGAATCCTAATTAAAGCTGGCAAATAATTTATTCATCAAATAGCCTATTCTTCATGAACATATGTGAAATTTTAAAACATTCTATTGTTTCTTGGCACCATTTTCTTAAATAATCAATCATATTAAAGATATGATTTATAAATAATAAGAAATATTTAACTGTTAACTGGGTTTTATGCCAATTTCTCGTAACTTTCTATTTTTAAATAGGATGTATTCTGGAGCTGTATAACAGCTTCCTTTCCCAACATATTTTCTCATAACCTAAAATGTTAATTATATTTTTATGTTTGTCCATCTTTAAATTATTTTCCCTAGGGTCCTTTTGCTTTTTCTCCTAGCACACATTAAAGATGCACGCAGCTGAGGATTTTGGAGTGGCTGCTGGGAAGGGACAGAATAGAGACAAACAGAGCAGTGACTGTTGTTTCTTTGCTGGTTCTTTGCCCATTGTCTCTTACCTGTGCAGGATGGATGCCAAAGTCAAACTGCAGGTAGAGTGCTCGCTTCAGCACCACATGTGCCAAACTGCAAGATTTAATGTTAAAATATCACTGTTTGTGATCACTTATTATTTTTAGACTAGCTCTCTATAATCACCCTCAATTTTTTTGAAGTTAGAGAAACTTTTGATGTGGTTAACATTAACATTTCTTTAGCATGTATGAAACAAACACTCCATTGTATCTTAATAATATATAAACAACTCCAACTTTAAACCAAGGTTTTTCACATTAAGGAATATTTCATTTGCCAGAGCAACTAGTAGCTGGAAAGGGATGGCCATACAAGGCAATTACCTTACAAACAGCATGATCAAAGCAAGTCCCTCTCCGTGCACATAAGTAGGAAATATTTCAACACGGGAATAAAGCTAAGAGCTGTAATTCAAATCTCAACTTGAAATTCTTCTGGCGAGAGGACTATCTCAAAGAGCATCAATTAATTCCTTTTTACTATCTTGGGAGCTGTCTTTGAAAGCTTCAGAATAGAGATTATGAATAAAAAAAAAAAACAGGTGGTTTCATTCCACCTCAGCCAAAGGTTGAGAAACAAAGATATTCTTCTCTACCTGTATATAGAATGCACTGCCATCCTCCCTCCCACAGAATCTTTCCTAAATGACCCCTTTTCTCCTAAGTTAGTATCTCTTTTCTTTTACCTACCAAAAAGGAAAGGGGAAAAAAAAAAAAAGACAAAGAAGTCCAGACATTTAGCTCAGTGGTTCCAGCACCTGCCTCGCAAGTACAAGGTCCTGAGTTCAATCCCGGTAACCACATAGAATGCTGGGCATGGAGACTCACACCCACCAGCAGTCAATACCACATACCACAGTGCCGGGTGTGGTGGTTCACACCTGTCATCCCAGCACTCGGGAGGCGGAGACAGGAGGATTGCTGAGTTCAAGGCTTGCCTGGGTTACATAGTGAGCTCAGGGCCAGCCTGAACTCAAAGTGAGACCCTGTCTCAAAAACAAAAAAATAAGGACAAATAGAAAATAGAAAACAAAAATTCTCCCTAAGTATTATTTTCCACCTAAATTGTCAATTCTATCTTCTCCTTCCATGTGAAACTTAATAGTCTCTATATTTATTTTACCAACCTTCTGACAAAAGGGTTTCTGCCTCTCCATCCAGTGAAACCACTGTTTCAAAACTGATTTTAATGATTTTAATTGATTTTAACGGTGATCACAATCCACATGGAGAGTTTGTTCCTGTATATGACACATCTTCTCACTTTTCCCCTTTCCCCCCATCTATCACCCCCACCCCTATAGACATGTTTTGTTTCCTTTTTTTTAGCTATCAAGGTATTTTTTCTCTACTTTTCCCTACTCACATTTTCCCTTTTCCTTTTGCATATTTTCTTTGTATTTCACATTACCCTTCATACATTTTGGCATTCATTTATACCTTTGGTTTTTCTCCTTTTGTTAGGGTATCAACTACCACCTGTTTGCCTGATACAAATAAAGATTTTAGAAATCGTTTGTTTGCACTTGATCTTAACTTCCTTCTTTAAACCAATATTCAAGCCACAGTACATTTCCTGACTTTATATGACCCATGAACTTAGAGTAATTTCACATTTTCTTTCTTGAGACAGGGTCTCGCTTTGTAGTTCAGGCTGGCCCTGAGCTCACTATGTAGCCCAGGCAAGCCTCGAACTCAGCAGTCCTCCTGCCTCTGCCTCCCGAGTGCTGGGATTACAGGTGTGAGCCACCTGGCCTGGCACTGTGGTATGTGGTATTGATTGCTGATGGGCATGAGTCTCCATGGCCAGTATTGTATGTGGTTTCCAGGGATTGAACTCAGGGCCTTGCACTTGTGAAGCAGGCGCCGGAACCACTGAGCTAACCCTCCGGCCCAACTGGTTAAAAAAAACAAAAGAGTGATACTTCCTGACATGGAAAAATTACGTGAATTCAGATATCATTGTTCACAAATAAAGTTTGACCAGAGCCCTACCATACCTAGTTTCTTGACGTTTGTACTGCAGCAGCAGTTATGTGTTTGCCACATTGAAAGTGGAGGCATGGCGTTTACAGAAAGTGTATGCCTGGACTAGTTAGACTGCCTTCAGCCAGGTTTCAGGGGACATTTTATGGAAAAGTTCCTATTTCTCTGACAAATTTTCCCTTAGTTGTGACAGAGCTAAATGAGATAACAGAAGCAACACTCTCCGTCTCATACCTCATGTTTGAGGCAATGGTAGCACTTTCATCTCTCAACTTCTCTGCCTTTGCCTGTCCCTTAGATGCATGTGTTTTCCAAGGCCCTATCTTCATGTTTCCACTCTTCATTCACACTTTAACCTCGTTTCTCCTGTACCCTCCAACTTCATCTTAACGGAAGTGACTTGACCTAGTTTACCAAATTCACAATTAAGGAAAACAAACTTACCACATCAGAAAATAAACTCATCTTTCCTCTAAAATTGGTCCTGTTCTCCTTTCTTAATCTCAGGGACTAGCACGGCCTTCTACTGAAACTGTCAAACCAGTATAGCTTTTTTTCTGCCTCATTTGCCCTTCACAGTAAACAAGACCAGGATGTTCTCTGCTTATCTTGGGGGTCCCAACTCATCAGAGGTGATCAATATTAAATTCAAAAAATCATTACATTTTTTTCCTTGACAGTGACAAAGCCACAGTGTCATAGTGCCACGTGCATATGTAATGAACTCTATCTTGAATACCCCAAACTTCCAGGAATGCCTCATATCCTTCTTCTTCTGGTATGAGAACTTTTCCCAACTGGCCTTCTATTTACTCTCTAAGCATATTTATGTTATATAAACACAGTGTTTTATATTATTATTTTCCATACTTTGTGGATTATGAACTTCTTTTATTCAGGGACTGTGTATTAAATGATGCTACCATAACTGATCCAGTAATCATCAGAGCTTATTTAATTAATTAATAATTATTTATGTCCTTTATGTAACTGAATGAAAAATAGCTTATATTTGCACTTCAATAATAACATTTTTTAAAGTAATACAGAAATATTTCAAGAGATAACATACTGCTCCTAGACAACTAATATGAAAAAAACAGTACTTTATTTACATTCTAATTAATTTTAACGGCATAATTTCAATTTTTTTTATTCAAGGAAAGCCAAATGATTTGTTTAAAAAATATATACTTAGCTACAAGTGCTTAATTCTTAGCTACCAATTCTATATTTTACTGTGGTATTTTTCAATACTGTGGTATTCTCTAGTAACATACAAATCTCCAACAAATATTGAGAATATAATCTCCACAGTAAAATATTTATTTTATATGAATAATGTGCTTACATCTTATAGATATTCAAGTTATAAACAAAGCAACAAACATTAGAATTATAAATGGACTTCAGAAAGAGTCAAGAAAGTAATTATAACTCTTCTAATCTTCAAGATATGCCAAAGGGGAGAGCCAGGAAATTACCAGTTAATATCAATACTAGGAACAAATAAGAACACATAATAACAGAATTGATTAGGAAGTACTTAAGCAAGAACAATTTAATGAGCAACTAGCAGCGTGAGCTTCTGTAGAGTGTAGAGCAAAAACCAGTCAGGAAGTGTTAGTACAAATAGTATCAGCCAAAAGAACATAATTTGTCTATTTTAAGTTATATCAATAGCAATGTGGAAAAGTGCCATGAATTGAAATATTCCTATGAGCATAAAGGTAAAATTAACCCTTAGATAGTATACTAGAAAAGACTGTGCATTGGAGAAATGTGCTCTTCAAATGACATGTTCCGTCTCAATCAGACCTCCCACACTGAATTCATACGAGGGTTCGGTAATCTTAGCCCACTGCCCAACTCACAGTGGCTCAAATCTTACTAATAAATGGCCTTTAGCCAGCCAAATATGAGCTCTTTTGGAAAGCTGCCATTATGAAGAACTCTAGGATGAAAACCTGTTTAGATGAAGTCCTAAAAAGAAGACAGCTGTTATCTATGCAAGGGCTACAGGTGAGAGTATCAATTTGTGCTGTTTTTAAAGGTCATGTATTTATATGTAAAGATTCAAGTCAGAGAAATATTTAGAAGGATTTGGATTATGGAGTCAAGGTGAGGATTCTACATAAGGCAGAGGACATTTGGTCATCATCTACTCCGAGCCAGTGGAACTACAAACATCTTTCTTCTACATGGATGTCTTTTCTTTTGCAGCAAGAAAACATCTGCTTGGATCAGGAATCATTCAACTCACTCAGGAGGAATGAGTGGGCTCTGACCAGTGGGTGCATTCTCAAGGTGACCAAGACCCAGTGAGTCCTAAGCCAAGAGGACAGCCTGATGTTCTGTTCTCTACAGTGGGAACAGGGCAGCCAACACAACAGTGTGTCTACTACTTGCAGTAAAGGGCCTACCTGCCAAAATTGAACCAAGGTAAGAAACATGGTGGAAATATGTACACTGCATTGTGAAAACATAGTGGAAATATAACTAAAACTGAGACACCCTGTTCTCCTTGTCTTTCCCTTAGCCAATAAAATTCAAATACAATTTTCAAGTTACCTGGTTCTCTAGAATTTTTAATCTGAAATTTTATTGATTTCTTTGAGTTAACACAGATAAAACAAAATATAATTTACAAAGCCATTTTACTTTTTTAATTTTTTTAAACCTCTACAAACTTTAACACATTTAAAGTACATTAGAAGATACTTAAAACATCTTTATCTTCTAGTGAGTTACAGAACTCTTACTAATTCTCCTAATTCCACAGAACCTTACTAATTCATTTTCTATCTCTATAACTGAAGGCTGAAACAGTAGAAATCTTAATTATCTGTAAAATTAATAACTTTTTCAGAAAAGGTTGTATTTGCAAAAGGTAGAAAATAAGGGTAAAACCGTGTATATGCACTGAGTATATTATATACATAATTGAGGTAAATCACCTGAGAAGTAGATTCTTGTAACACATAGCCTTGTCAACTGAGTTATCCTAAAGAGGCTGTTTCTTTACACTCCTCTGTAAGAATGCTCCATGGTGCTTGTTTCTCCTACTATTCATCTCTTTCTCTGTTTTCTTATAAAGCTCTTTCAAATGGATATGATTTTGGCAAACTAGTATTAAATGACATAGTAATTTTATTTGAATTTTGGGTAACATACATGTGTGGTGTTACTGAAGTTAAAATAAAACAGCTAACATTTATCAATCACTGGCTATATGCCAGGGAAGTTTATTTTATCTGTATCAACCCATTTCATTCTCATGCATCACTTTAGTGATAACTACGCTAAACAACCTCCCCACATTCACAAAAGTAGTGAGCAGGATATTGGAAATCCTGTATTACAAATTCCATGAAATACTGAGATTTCAACTGGCTTTATAAGCTTGGCTGATGTAAAAGAAAGGAAATGGATGCCAGGTCCCTGGACTTTTAGTTAACATAAAAGTCATGCTATGTTCATATTTTCTAAGACAAGGAATAGACTTCAAAGAGCACGGTAGTAACTTTTGGCAGATCTGATCAGGAAAATTAAGGAACTGGTGTCTCTCTCAGAATAGGCAAATTGTAAAACAGCAAAAGAAGGAAGGTGGTCAATACTTTGGGTCAACATTAACAAAGGATAAAAATAGAAAATGGAACCAATGTGAGAGCCACAGCCAAGAGAATCGAGCAATGTGTGTGTGAAACGTATCCCCATTTAATCATTTTTTATTTCTTTTTCTTAAAGAAGAAAAAATGAAAAAGATTAGAATCTAAATGAAGCTCTCCTTGTAAGCTTAAGAGTTATAAAGTGCAAGGATATTTTTAGAGAAGTATTTCAGAATGGGGGAAATGCAGGTGAAAAACTTTATTTTTATTTTTGTTTTCATTGTGCGTGATGTAAATGATTATTAGTGTGTATTCTCTTTTATAATCCTCAAGAACTATACAATTAATTCCTTTGAAAGCTACATGGGATGAGACTACACTACGATCGGTCTAAGCCAGGCCCTCTCTGAGACAAGAAGCCAAAGTACATGCAGTGCCATAGTGTCCATTTCAAAAGCTTGACCTGATCACTCAGAATCCCTTCACTGGGATAGTCTCCTGCTTAGCAACACACCTGCACGTTGTAAATATTTACATATGTTTACTCATGCTTCATAAAGTAAATACCCACTCCTGAAGTGCTTAAAATATTGGAAAACCCACCATATGTTGGGCCAGAGGAATTCCCTAAAATGAACGGATTGGCAACTTGACTGGGTTAAAGATTCTGGGCCTTCAAGTTCAGTGTGAGTCAAGACTCCCCAGAAAAATTTCTTGCAGTACTCCTTCTTTCCAAACAGCTCCTGTGCTAAGGCTCCATCTTCTTGTACAGTCTGTGAATTTCCTATAGGGATGTAATTATGTGAAACATGGACAATATAGATAAATAGAAATATATATATAATTTAAAAGTATTCATAATCCTTATATTCAAAAATAATCACTGTTAACACTTTGGTAAGAATATATCCAGCATTTTCCAAATTGTATGTGTATATGTATACCTGTTTTATGTAGTTTTGATAATAGTATACATGTTATTCCATTAATGATTATTTTCACTAATTAACATATATCATGAATATATTTGCTATCATTCAATATCTTTCTACCTTACTTTTAATGGTCAAATTTTATTATAGATGTATTTTAACTTATTTAACCAAACTTCTACCTAGAGTATGTAAAAGTTGTTTTCTGTCATGTGCTATACATAGTAATATCCCTAATATCTAGGAACATAAATCTTTGATTACATACATGGTTGCCACTTAGAATAAATTCCCAGTTGATCAGCATATACAGCAATTTGCATATGAGTATGTGGGTTTCCCTCTATTCTTACAGACATTAAATTCAGAAGTGATCATCTTTTCTTTACAATTTTGATGAGTTTCATGGTTGAAAATTGTAACTGTTGCTTCAAATTATGTTTTTACCATTGAAAAGAGTAATTTTTTTCATATTCCTTCTTTCGCACATCCTGCTAAACTCTCATTCCAAATTGATATCCCAAGTTGAGTCCTTGATGAACGACCGAAACTCTGTCAACAGCCAAGTCCTATCTGTGGTCACGGGCCCCACCTCTCCTCTGCCAGCATTTCAGCAGCAGCCTCGCCGGCCGCGCAGGCCCCAGCCTCAGCTACACAGTGCCGGTGCAGCTTGACCCTACTTCACAGGGCGCAGACGGAGAGGAAAGATAAGGGAAGAGCCTTTGCATAAGTCAGGACTTTTTTATATCAAAATCTCAGTATTTGAGTACTGGAAACAAATTGCTCAGAAAGATTTCAAGAAGGCCTATCCCTTTTAAAAAGGCAAAGAGCCAAGACATATCACGTACAAGTACCAATTCCCAGTGATAATGTGACCATCATATACACCTAGAATGTACGAATAAATAATTTTTAAAAGGCATCAAGGGCTAATCTATGCCCGCCCAGCAAACAAAACTGCCAGGCCACTAGAAATACTGCAACTGCCACCCACTAACACTTTCTATGTGCAACCACGGTATTAGAAGCATTTACACACACTTCTTCCTCCAGCCTAGCAAAACTTTGGGAACATCACTACCCTAAATATTAAAATCCATATCAGAAGAGAAAGTTTATCTAAGTGTCCAGAACTAACAAGTAGCAAACAAGGATGGGCTTCACATCTCTGTCTCTAGTCACAACCCTAAGGTGCATCCCTTGCTTAGGAGCAATGTGTCATGATGTAGGTCGAATGCTTAAGAAGGGTGTGTTTCAGATTTTAGATTTCTTTTCAGGCTTTGAAATATTTGCATGTACATAATGAAGTTTCTTGGGGAAACATTGAAGTATGAATAAGAAATTCAAATTTGTCTCAGAAATATACACATAGAATGAAATAACATCTCAATTTTTTTTGCTTGAAGCAATGTTTCACAGTGTGATATTTTCCATTTATTATGTAATGTTATCACTCAAAAAGTAATAGATTTGGGAGCATTTAAAATTTCTGATTCCCAGGTTAGCAATCCTCAGTGTACAGCAGAAAAGCCTAGACTTTAAACAATTCTATGACTTAGCCAACTCTTCACAATAATATTGATGCCAATAATTTCTTGGAAATGTTTCCTTCTCTTCTGCTTCTCCCTGATGACCTAACATCACTGGGAACAAACCCCACCCTTTCTGGAAGTTTTACCCAACACAACTCTAACTCTCTAAGAAAAACTTCTAACCCTCAAAACTATAATCAATTTATCAAACTAAGGTGGAATTCAGTACAGGAATGATCACAGTTAATGATTTTTATAGCACTAAATCAATTTTAAAATATAAATACCTCCTGAATCTTAAACTATATTTGGGGAGTACTTCTTGTTCTCCTGACTCTAGATTTTGACTCACACCCACTTCTGGCTTTCTCACAAATGATTTCTGGTAAATGATTCCAAATATCTATGGCACTCTGAGGTAAGTCTCCAAAAGGGTCTTTTTTCAAAACTGAGCAAACAAATAAGTGAATGCCTAAGAGGAGATCTGCACTATATAAAGGACTTAGATGCTATAGTCGCCTCTCTAGTCCTATAGTCCTTATCCCTGGATCACCCAATAGGCCTAGGCCACCCCTCCCAGACCATTCTCCTGCCAGAGAAGGAAAACTAGTTCTTTTTCTTCATCACTTAGCACGGCCCCCAAAACAAAGAGGCACCACAAGCATTTCTAAATAAATAACCCAGGAAGCTCTTTTCCCAGGCAGACGTTACACAAAATAAAAATAAGTGTTATCAGCATAAGTTCTTGGCTGACAGCAAAGATGGGAATGTCACGTCCAACCAAAGTGTTGTCTATTTAAAACAGAACAAGGACATGCCTAGGCTTGGCATTCAATGCTGTAATGTATGAGAAGTCCCCAGAATACTTTCAAAAAAAAAAAAAGCCACCTAGAAACTCCTCACACATTCACCCTTTCTCTTTCTGCCTAGACTGCCCTCCACATGGCCCCGTGCCCTGGACCTTGGCTAACTCACTCCTGTGCTCTCCATCCAGGTCCCTCCCCCTCCTCCGAGCCTCACATTTTCACCACCTCCTTGTCAGTTGTCTTTCTTCTACCCATGCCCTCTCACTTTTCTGCTTAGGGTTTTGTAACTTTTAAGTCCCATCTGCTTTGCCCCATCATGCTCTTTCTTCACTGACAAACTTCTTGAAACACCCATTTCTGCATGCTCTGCTCCCTCCTCATCAGCTTCACCCCAAAGCTCATCTTCTGCTTTGTGCCCAACATCTGTCTTTTGCATGAACCTCTTAGTCACCCTAATCATGGATATGAACAAAAAGCTTCAGGAGCCACTCAAACCCACAAATACCTGCTGCAACCATCTGAGTGAAAAGGAAGTATTCCCACCAAGAGAAAGAGGAGATGGCCTCCAGCCACCCCGTCCAAGAGGCTCCTCTCTCTCTTAATTAGGGTGGTCAATGAGGCATCAGGGAAAGGCCCTCAAGTACACAAGCCTGACCTTGTAAACAGCTTGGTATACTCTCCCAGTCCCTTAGTAACTTCAGTAAATTCTCTGTTCTGTCTTGACTCAGTTTCTAGTCCTGCTCTTGTTTATATTGGTTACTTCACTGTTATTTCTAAGAGAGCCAAATCTCATTTCCACTTGGACCATCTCTAGATTCTAACCTACCCACACATCAAGCTCTTTATCAGGCAAAGTCCCACCACAATGGGTCACATTAAATTCAAACTCCCATGCTGCCTTCTGAATTCCACATGCACACTAAGCCCATCTTTCTAGTACTTTCTGCTTTGCCCTTTTCTTTTTTACAGCATCAGGGATTGAACTCCGGTCCTTGTGCTTCCAAGATAGGAGCAGTACCACTTGAGCTAAATCCCAGTCCCCATCATGCCCTTTTCTAGAAAATATGTAAGCTCTGATTCTAAATCATCTGTAATTGGTACTACCTCTTACAAACAATGGGTACTTCTTTACCTTAGGCTCCTCATCTATGAGATATGTATAATGATGCATTTCTTTGAATTTCTTTTTTATAAGTATATTTGTGACACATAATTAATATATTTCTCCCGGACAGTTGGTACATGTACACATCACATCCTAATCCTGTTTTACTTCCCCTTTCCTTTTCTCCCTCTCGCTGCCCCACTCTCATATATGGATTCACTCTGAATGATTAGATTTAATAAATATGAATGGAATACTGGGTTCTGATGTATATAGTGATTATCTAATAATTAACAGCTGTAAGTATTATTTGTCAAATACTCTATAAATTTTCAATAACTCTATGTCCCATATAAAACACATTGTTTTCCCATAATAGTTTTACAAATGCTGGCTCCCAAATCAAATATCTTCCATATGTTTTAAAATCTACTTGAAATAACTTCCTTGAAAATAAATTTCTCCTACGGACCCAAAGTCAGTCTTAGCCTCATTTGTTGTTGAAACATTTGTGGTGATTCTCATCATGTTCCTGGCCGCCAAGGAATATAGTGAACTATTAAATCAGGACATTGTCCCAGAGGGACAATTTCCTGTAAAAGAGGAAGCCATCCATCCTGAGTTAGCACATCTGAGACCCAGGGGCCACGTCTTCTTCAGCGTCACGTTCTGACCAAATTCATTTTCATCCTGAAGAAACCCGTGCTTATTTATGTTCTTGATTACATTTGAAGTAATGTGACATTTTTAATTTTATGAGAATTCAAAGTCCCTTCAACATATGTTACTAAACTTGATTTTTAAAAATGATTTCATGATTTGTAATGTACATGATGTTTCTGACCTGCAGTGCTGTCTAGCAAAGAGGTTGTTAGCATTGCAAAGGAGGACAGACAAGACAGGATCACAGCGCCTCTGCTCTCTTTAGAAACTTGGAAGCAGGAAATAAGACTCAGACATTTGTGCATTTATCTGTCTATCCAGATGTCATATATTGCCTTTGTAGAACATTTTTATTTATATATAAACAACATACCATACAATTGACCCATTTAAAGTATAAGAATCATTAGCAGTCACGGACACTTCCTCCTGTCTCTTCATTCCCACTCAAGACACCAAAATTCTCAACATACAGGCCTTTCCTTGATATTTCATTTAAGTGGAATCATTCAAAATATGGTCTTTTGGTTTGGGCTCTTTCACTTAACACATACAATGTACTCTATTACCTTCCGTTGCCAAATAGTATTCTATGGTATGGCTACAACACATTTGTCTTTCTGGTAATCGGTTGATGGATATGTGACCTCTTTCTTTCCCGGGCTATTAGGTGAATAAAGGTACTATACATTTTCATCTTTATATCTATGTTTTTGTGTGTGCTTATACACAGAGGTGTATATCTAGAAGTTAAGTAATTAACTGATTTACATTGCTGAATGGTATGGCAGCTCTAGGTCTAATATTTTTTAAAACTGCCAAATGTTTTCCATGGTGGCCGCACCATCTTATCTTCCAACTAATAATATATGGGAGTTTCAACTTCTCCACACTCTGGCCAATACTGGTTATTATCTTTCCTCTTGTAGCCATCCTATTGGGTAACAACTGATGATGATTCTGATTTGCATTCTCCTGATAGCTAATGATGTGTTTTATCATACACTGATTGGCCACTTGTCTATATTCTTTGGAAAGTTTATTCAGATCCTTGACCATTTTTTAAGGTTCTTGTAAATACCTTCTTGTATTTTGTGGGTTTTCACTTTCTTGGTACCCACTGATGCACAAAGCTACAATACTGATGAAATCCAATATACCTATCTTCCTTCCATTGCTTATGCTTTTAGTGTCACAACAAAAAGACTCATACCCCTCAAAGTTAAAAAGGTGTTTTTCTATGCTTCTTCTCAAGAGTTTATAAACTTCATTATAACATTTGGGAGTATAATCCATTCTGAGTTGATTTCTCATATACGTTTTAAAAGATTCAAATTCCTTCTTTTGTATATAAGTAGCCAGTTGTTCCATTCAGGTCTCTATTGATTATCTTTAATTTATAGACTCGTTCAATTCCAGTGATTTATACACTTCTTCCCATGCAATCTAACATGCATTTGGTCACTGTAGCTTTGCAGTAAACGGTGAAATTCAAAAAATGTGTGCTCTCCGACTTTGTTCATTTTAGGAATTATTTTGGCTATTCTGAGTCCCTTGCAATATGATAAGAGTTTTAGGCTAAATTAATCTCTGAAGAAAAACTTGTTGAAATTTTGATATAGATTCTTTTCATTAGTAGATTATGTGGAAGAAAATGTCACTGCCATAATATTAAATCTCCAATTAATGAACATGAAGTGTCAGTCCACTTATTTAGGTCTGGTTTGTTTCAATAATGTTTCATGGGTTTGCAGGTACAAGTTTTATGCTGTTTCTTTTCAGTGCTGAATTTTTTTTTTTTTTTTGAGACAGGGTCTCGCTTTGTAGTTCTGGCTGGCCCTGAGCTCACTATGTGGCCCAGGCAAGCCTAGAACTCAGCAATCCTCCTGTCTCTGCCTCCCGAGTGGGATGACAGGCGTGAGCCACCACGCCCGGCACTGTGGTATGTGATATTGATTGTTGGTGGGTGTGAGTCTCCACGCCCAGCATTGTATGGGGGATCGAACTCAGGACCTTGCGCTTGTGAGGCCCGAGCTGGAACCACTGAGCTAACCCTCCGGCCCAGTGCTGAATTTTGAAATCATGTTCGTATTCATGCTAAGCACATGCCCTATAACTGAGCTACACCTACAAACCATTATACCTTTTTGATAAATTTATTCCTAAATATTTTTAGTCTCTTGTACTATAGTAAATGGGATTGTTTTCTTACTTTTATTTTTGATTCTTCATTGACAGTGTATAGGCATAAAGCTGATTATAAACATATAATATATAATAGTATGTTATATAGTATATATTATATAATATATAGTATTATATAATGTAACATTAGATATAACATATTTTATATTATATATAATATATATTATAGATAGATGATAGATAGATAGATATAGATAGATAGATAGATAGATAGATAGATAGATAGATAGATAGATAGATCTCGTATTCTGAACCCTGCTCG
Organism: Thryonomys swinderianus; assembly: GCA_004025085.1. Classification (NCBI taxonomy): domain Eukaryota; kingdom Metazoa; phylum Chordata; class Mammalia; order Rodentia; family Thryonomyidae; genus Thryonomys; species Thryonomys swinderianus. Next base: position 9,465 of record PVIC010007181.1, on the reverse strand, counting down.
ATTCATTCATTAGCCCATTTTATCTTTCAGTTAATTCTTTAGGGAATTCTAAAATATAAAATTAAGTCACTCACAGAAAGAGTTTTATTTCTTCTCTCATATGATTTTCATTTGTTTTCTCCTTGCCAACTGGGCCTGGCTTGAACTTCTTTTAGTACAAAGCTGAATAGCAGTAGAATACCAGACATCACTGTATGATCTTAACAGCCTATGGTTGTATTACCCTGAACGCACCCAGTCTCTTCTGATCATAGATTTAACATTGAGTATCACACCGGAAGTTCTTTTTTATTCCTAGTTTGTCGTTTGATTTTTATCCTAAAAGAATGTTGGATTATTTCAAATTTTTTTAATTGAGGTGATCATATGGATTTTTGTCATTGATTCCACTGATTATCAGCTACTCTTGTTTTTTCTGGGATAAATCCTGATAATGGTACATAATCCTCTTTATTTATATGTTATAGATTCAAACTGCTTGCAATTCATTGAGGATTTTTTATCAATATTTATATAAATTACTAGTTCGTAGTTTTCTTTTTTTAATTGAATTCTTTATTGGTACAATTTATATACATCTCACAATCACACAAAACATTGGGGAATTTGTACCAATATATGATACAGTCAGTTCTCATTTTTACCCATATCCCCACCCACCCACACCTCCCCACCTCCTATATACATACTCTTTATTTTCTTTCAGAATCCTGTTTATTCCTTCCCCTCATTACATCCCCACACCAAATTTCCTTTGGAAATTTCCCATTCTACAAAGACTGTCATACTTTCTAGAGCTCATTTGCATCTACAGGTAGTTTTCTTTTAAGGTTTTTATCTGGTTTTCCTGTCAGTAGAACTGGCCTACTTGGAGGTGTTTTGTTTTACTATTTTGTCTATTTTTACATTTTAAAAATGCAATATTTGTAATACTTCCAAAGGACAAAATAAATGCCCACTCTCTCAACCCTGAAATTAACGAGCTGCGATCCACGGTATCATTGTCAAATTCTGAGTTGTTCACAGGGAAGACAAAGAAGTTTCCTTCATACATCCTTAAAAGTTTCCCAAGTTGAAGGACAGTAATGACCAAGAAGGGGAAGTGCCACGGGGCTGTCTTCCTACTCAGACCCTCCGGAGGCGGGCGGCTGAGGCCCGAGGGGCTCCGGGGCGGGGCGGGGCGGGATGGGTGGGGCGGGGCGGGGCGCTCAGAGCCGGTCCGGATCCCGCACAGCGGCAACGCCCCTCGCTATAAATTCCGGGCGCGCGCTCCCGCTCCCAGCTCCCGGCAGCCGGAACCGCAGGCGGCCGCGGGCGACAGGCAGCGCGGGCCGAGGCTGCGCTCCGGGACGGCGGGGTGTCCGGGCCGCGGGGCCGTGCAGCCTGCAGCCCGCGGCGGACGTGGGCCGGCGCCGGGCACGGTGAGTCGGGGTCTCGGCCGGAGGCGAGTCTCGGGCCTCGGGGTCTTCGCTGCGGGGCGGCGGGGCTCGGGGACCGCAGGACCCTCGCTCGGCGTTGGCGCCCCGGACCGGCCGCTCTCCCACCCGGGCCAGGGCTTCTGGCGCGCGCCGACGGGGCTCCACACGGTGCGCTCTGTCTTCACCAAACTCGTTCGATCAGAGCTGGAAATCCACAGCAAACTTTTCTCCGGAAGCTTCAGATGACTCCTGCCTGTTGACTGGGAGCGGAGTGGGCGCCCGCAACTTTCCCCCCGAAAGTTGTGCTGCTCGGGGTGAGGTTTACCGCGCCCTCTTTCTTCCCCTCTCCCTGCAGAGTCTGACCGTGACCCCAGGCTTGGGACACTGTCCCCAACGGGGACAAACCCTCCCATCCTGAGGCGTCCTGCGTGCCCTCCGATCCGCGCCGCCTCTCCTCACCACCGTCCCACGCAGCCTTGGGCTGTGCGCTGTGCGGCGGAGGCAGGATAGAAGCAAAGGTCCCTTTCCTCTCCCCTTTACTGCCTGGCGCCGCAGCTTCACATTCTCTGAATTATCCACCTCCGTGCTCTCACAGGAATCCTCCCCGAGGTACCCTCCCCCAGTGTCTTGCAGCCTGTTTATTCCCCTCAAGTGGAGGTGCGCCTCTTTACCTTTCTTTGCTAGTGGTCCCACTGAGTATCAAAAACCCACTACAATAGTCTTTTTTAAAGACTTTCTTAATGAATGTCTGGGAGTTTACTTTCCCTTGTGGTCACATTTGGAATTTGGCACATTTGTTTCCTGTGTTTTTCTGGGAAAAGAACGTAACAACCAAGGAGGGGATCAACTCCACACCCTACTCTTCTCTGTTGTAACACTAGGGCAACTTGGGTCTCTTGTAGGTGCTTCAAACCCAACATGATCCTCTTGGTGTTTACCACCCAAAGGCCTGGTACCAAGGACTTCATGCCCCTGCGCCTAAACTTAACGTCTTTACAGTGTTCTCTAGAAAAGAAATTATAGAGGGTGGGGCATGTGGGTCAGTGGAACACAGATTTCTTGACACGAAAAGACCCTGGATTAACTAACAACCCCCACCGTGCCTCCCTTTCTCCTATCGTGTTTTCCTGTCTCTGAAAGCCCCATGCAGACCACCTCTTCTCAGGTTGATGAGCTCTGGGACCCCATCCTTCCTCTCCACCATCCTTCCTAGAATGAGTGCAGAGAGAAAGGGGCACTGGACAGAGCCTCCCACTTAACCAGGTGTGTGATGTTAGTAGCATTTCTTCTAATAACTGAAGATCTCTGTAAGGCTTTCTCAGTGATTAAAAAAAAATCCTTGATTCCTTGTGTCTCTTGGTAATTGCTTAAAAAGTAAAATTCTAAAATAATTATTATCTCATGTTTTTAAGTCTTCAAAGCTGTGTAGCCTTCATGCTAAATTGTCTGCTCTAATGAACATTAAGTTTTCCAGTAACCGCGTTAAATGTTCATTCCCTCAATTATGGTTAGCAGTTTCCTATAATGTGGCATAGGGGTCAGGAAGTGGCCTCAGGTTACTAAGGTCTCAACATTTGCTAAAGTTGCACGATAATTTGTTTCAAATCTGTTATCTACTATGACTCGTACTCGTCCTTATCTTTATCTACTGTGTCCTTTTTATGTGACATCATTGTTCTTTATTGCATTTGGGGGGCTTGAATGCTGGTTCTGTTCTTCTTTAATATTAAATTGAATCAACTACCCTAGTTATCCAACCCAGGAGAAATGGGTTCTAGTCTCTTGTCTCCTCTGTTGCCACTGGCAATATTGGTATCCCTGAGATATATGAAGTATCTCTCCATCACCAGTGCTGAGGTAGGACTTCCTGTCCCCCACGGCACCCTGAGTTCATCTCTTTCCTCTGTTTTACTTCGGGTCCATGTTCAAAAAGAGATCACTCTGGAGATGATTCAATTTTCTCACTTTTGTCTTCTTTCTAGTTTGGCATTAGATTTGTATATAAGTGTATATTTTGTTTTGTATTTTTGCTGCTGTTTTCTTACTACATTTTTTGATATGCTTAATTAATAGCAATGACTAATTTTGCCCCGTGCAAGAGATAAAATAAGGAAAGAAGTTTCATACCCTATTTACTCAAAGCAAGAGTACTGTCCCATTTACAAGTTTTGACACCTAATGTTAGCACCTGCCCTTCAGCCTCATGCTTGTGAGTTTACCCGGTACCTTGCCTGCTCAGTCATGACAGGAATGTCAAAGTGTCCTGAGCAGGCTAATAAATTAGGGATTTCTGTTTAGAAGTTTAAATGCAAGTGTTGTAAAGATTAAAAAGCTGTTTTGAAGGCACACTATGGCAATAAATAAATTTGAACCCTGAAAAACAAATGTGAGGAGATTTCCAAGCCCAGCTCAAGAACACTTTTTTCCTATATTATTTAATCAGCTGGGAAGTCGACTTTTAAACACATCATCGATGGAATGTTCTATTACTTTTCTTCAAAGTAATTCTAAGGGCTCTCTTAAAAATTACCTGAAGTCACTGGGTTACGTGATATGCACCCACATAGGTGCATATTAAAAGCAATATACTAAGTCTAATAAACATTTTACTCAATTTATAGCCTAAATTAAATCTGTATTTTCATATTATTCATGACATGAGTTTTTAGCTTCTAAAAATCAACTTTGTAATAGTTTATTATATAAAGCTACTTTAAATCAGAGTATCTGTGGAGATTTAAAATAATAATCAGTTGATTTTACAATGACTATTAAAGCTCTAAAACTAAAGATCTATATATTTACCAGATGTTTCCTTTGTTAGTGGTTATTTTGATGTCAAATTTGACTACTGGGAATAAAAACAAAGTATATGTTTAGGATAGTCAAGCAATGAAAAGTGACTATTCCTCCTATCTGTTGGTTGTATTAACATTAAAGATTGGCTGACAGTGATTTTTTTTCTCTTCCCACCAGACGTTTATGAGGAAAAAAAAATCCCCTTGCATATGAAAACTAAAACTATACAATACCTCAAAATATTTTACTAACAAAGAATTCACTGTGTAGTGTAAATGTTGTATGACTGCTTTATTTTACATTATACTTACAAATCAATTTGGAGTGTTTTTAATAGATGAATCATCTAAATGTCACTAGTAGAAATATCTAACATTAGTTAGTTATTAGTTTCCTTCAGTATCCAAGAAGTTTGTTTGTTTGTTTGTTTGTTTGTTTGTTTGTTTGTTTGTTTGTTTGTAACAAGGTCTCACTATGTTGTTCAGGTTAATCTTGAACTCACTGTGTAACCCAGCTGGCATTGATCTTTACTCCTCCTGCCTTATTTTCTTGAATGTTCAGATTATACACATGCACCATCATGCTCAGCACCAAAGGTATTTTTTAATTGGATTGCTATTGTCACATTTAGTTACTTTTCTAACACCTGAAAGTTCATAAGTGGGTAAGCAATGACTGTGCTTTGGTTTTTTTCATAATTATAATATGCCTATTTTAAGTTCATTCTAGATATGCTTAAAATTTTAAATCATAGAATTAATAATAATTTTTCACTGTGTCAAGTGTTGTAATTTCTTATTCACTATGTACACATATAGGGTACCTTGTTGTTCACCAAATAGTGTTAAAATCTTATATACATCAGTGAATTTAAGTATTTTCATTAACTTGAGAATAAGAATTATTAGAAAACACACATAGAGCTGTATGCTCTTAAAGAGAATGTATGTTAATTTGCTCTCCATTTATCTTTAGATATTTTCTTATTTTATGTTAATCAAGCTTTTCTTATCTGCTTTGGAAAATGGAGAAATGAATCTATGAATTGTATCAACAACAGGAGCAGATTTTTGCAGAGAGAATCCCACAGATGTGAGTGACATTAAGTCCTAAAGACACATCAAAGGACAAAAACCGGTCTTTGCCCTGGAGAGCTGTTGGTCAAGCTAAGCACATATTTAGAAAGGGAAGTAAGTCATTTAAAAATGTCCCCTCTTCTACCCTGCCTTCCAGTCTGGGTGACACGTCTAATACACGTACACTGTGTGGGTCCAGCCACTTCTCTATTAACTCCACTCCCTTCCGCTCCTCACAGGAAGAAAAGTCCCTTGAAAGTGCCGCCCACATGAAAGGGCCCATCCCTCTATTGCATTACAAAACGTTTCTCAAAAGTCAAGTCCATTCTCATTTGTTGGTTGGTCTCAATTAAAGTATGAAAAATGTTAAATACATTTTCAGATCTCTATATCATAGAAGACAATTGTTAGAATCTAGTTTTCTAATTTTGTCTGAGTATATTATCCTGTTACAGGAAAAGGACTTAAAGTTGATGCTTCATTTTTTTTTATTTTTGAGACAGTGTCTCACTTTGTAGTTCAGGCTGGCTCTGAGCTCATTATGTAGCCTAGGCAAGCCTCGAACTCGCAATCCTCCTGTCTCTGCCTCCCGAGTGCTGGGATTACAGGGGTGAGCTACCACGCCCGGCTGATGCTTCATTTTTATGACTTGGAGAATTAGGCATTAATACCATTGGCCAGTCTAAAGCAGCAGTGGCAAGGAGGAAGTGAAAGGAAGAAAGTACCAAAGAATAAAAAGTTGAAATACCAAATCAGTGACAAGTTGTTGACAAGCAGGTAAGGCAGGAGCATTAGAGTCACTTGAGATGTGCGGCGACTCCACAGTAATTGTAATGACTGTGTACTACAAATATAGACTAATAAAATAAATATATACATATAAATGCAATTATATATCTATAAAAACATATATATATATATGTATGTATATATTAGAAAAAGAGCCTTATTTGCTACCCCATCTCCATTCCCCCTGCTGAAAAACATCATATTATAAATTAGGAGCAAACAGCCACTATTATCTCAAGTGCCACAGTCCACACACCAGCATTCTGCATGTGATCTGAAAGCTTATGAGATGTACATAATCTCATACTCTATCTAGGCCCATTGCATAGACCTACATTTTAACAGGACTCCTGGTAGATTCCACCATGCCTTAAAGTTACAGAAATACAGTATGCCCGTGTCAAGACTTCAACACAAACTCTGATCTCAGATCATGTGCTCTGAGTTGCTAACTCCAGAATTTACTCTGTACTTGCTTAGCTTTTTTTTTAATACAAACTAATTATCTGAGAATTTAAAGTTGTCACTTGAAATCAAGGCCTGTTTACCTCACAGGGGAAAAAAAATTGAGATCTATTCCATTTTGGTCATTCATTTGCCATTAAATACAGCAATGAGAATTCTAGAAGTTCCTGTTTGAGTTGGCAAACATTATTAATATGATGACAGCCCATCCAAACTCCTCAAAATGAATGCATTTAATATATGTGTAGAGTTTGTATATCAGTAGTGCCTCAACCAAGTTTTATGAAAATAATCATATCTGGCATTGTGATGTGTGCCTGTAATGCCAACCAGTCAAGAGTTGGAAACAGGCATCATTTCCTCTAGGAGTTCAAAATTAGCTTAAACAGCATAGTGACCCTACCTCAGAAAAAATACAATAGATTATATACTTTTGGTAGTTAGTTTTTTATATCTATTTTCCTATCCGTTACCTAAATTTACCTTTTGGTATTCTGATGTTACAACGTCTTTTAAATAAGTCACTTATTTTTTCAGCATTCTAATTCAAATTATGTTACTTTTTAAGTTTTTAATATAAATGCTTCTTTATCATAAGCATAGTTTTGAAGATTACTCAGGTACAGATACAAACAGTTAAGTCTCCAAGGAAGTGGTCATACGTGTGTATTTTAAGCCAGTGGCTCCCCTAATGATTTAGTTCCTGAAGCATTTCTCCCAGCACATGTGGATTCTCTTGACTTTAGTCAGAAGAATCTGACCAGAGGTCTCTGGCTTAGACAGTGGCTTGTCTGCGGTGGTGGAAAGACTGAGCTGCCTCTAGGTTTCCTGGGACCTTGTTTGAGAGGAGAGGTGTCCTGGCAGGGCAGAGCGCCATGATGTGGTAGAAACGCACCTATGGGAGACAAAGCTTCACCTACTGTCTGATTGTAGAACTCAATAAGGCAGCACCAATAGCACCATGTCGAATTTTTAAGTTACTGATAAGGGCAAAGTCAACTCAGGGTTGCTGTCATGCTATGCAGCGAAGGGTAGGGAGGGGAGGTAGTACTAGAAGGTACCTTGCACATAGCAAGCCGTCTCTGAGTTCTGAAAAGTGATAAAGTACCAGCAGTTGTCCCCTCTGGCTTTTAGAGTTCCACACTTTCACTAAGCCCTGAATACTTGTGACCTTGTGACTGCAGCAGAACACAATCTATATGAGGTTTTCTTTGCTAAACAGATTGAACAGTCTTACAGCATTTCTTCTAGTAAACTTCATGTTCTTACAATTATATGATCATAGTTTTCCTTACTTTTTCACCCAAATTATCCTTGTTATCCACCTCAGATGTATTTGTGCATGCTTCTAAATCACATGGTATGCCTCTAGAAAAAGAAGAATGTACTATTAGTTCAGATTTAATAGCCTCTCTTTCCACTTGAATGATGTCACTTCCTGAAACATGTTGAAGTATGATAACTCCCAGCCTTTAACCTTCACATAGCTCACTGGTGCCATTTTATCAGGACTGGAAAAGAATCTGATGTGATTCCTGCGTAATGACTTCTTGAATGTATCCTGGCCTTTGATCTCCTGAAACAAGAGTGCCAATAAGAATAAACGGACATGGTTATAAGCCATATGATAAAGAATTATATACTCATTAGCTGTTTTATATAAATATATATTTCATATAATGTAACATTTCATGACAAGATAATCTTAAAAGCTTTTGAAAGTTATTAATTTTATATTTCATATTTCTCTTTATTTTGCATCTGTTTTCCAAATCTCCTATAATGAATCTATAGTACATTTTTATTTCTCACTATTTGTCCTGGAATTTCTATTACTTTCTTCATAACTCATTCTGTATTTCAAGTTTTAAACAACCTCTGTTAACTTTCTGGTGAATAATACTATAAATCTTATCCTTTCAGTGATTTTTTTTCCTCAGCTTATTAAAACTTTACAAAACAGCAAAAACTCTGTACAATCTTGGCATTTTATAGGACAAATCATCTTATGGAAAACATCTCATTAGCAAAACTTCATAAAGCCAAAATTCTTCTAAATTACAGTACTGCTCGAGTTGGTGTTGATACTTTTTAAAGTAGCCTATATACAATCTTCAACTTAAAGAAAAGTCTTCCAAATCCATACTGAAAAACATTGATGAACTTGGCAACATAAAGATAAATTAATAGTTGTAAACAAAAAGATCCAAAAAATTCTGTATAAAACAAGTTCCAAAGATTAAAGAAAAACCAGAAGAGTCTGTTGCCACATATTACATGCACAGTGGCCATTTCTGTAATACAACCTGAGCTTTTAACATGAGAAATTATGAACCATCCAAAGGAAAAATGAGTGAAGATCTGTGCAAATCAGAAGGATAACTACTGAAAATAAGAAATCAGCCTCCTTCACAGTTATCTGCCAAGCAAAACCAAGTTAAGAATGATTTGATTAAATCCAGATTTTTAGTAGCAGACTTTTGTTGAAACCTTTATAAAAGCCATTTTGTTAGTGTCTATCATAGGTTTAGACCTGGCTCAACTATTCTATCTGGAAGTTATACGACTGATACATTCATATAGGTACCAGGATGTTTATTTATAAATGTGTAACTGAAACATTTTTGGGTTCCTTTTCAGACAGAAGGGAAATTAGCAAAAGAAAAAATTAAAACATGTTAATAGCAGACTGGTTAAGTAAATTAGCATGTATTAGTACACTGAAATGGAATATTACATGATTATCAACTGAATGAGGTAGATTTATATATAGTGAAATAGGAAATTCCCTCATTCATATTAATAATATTAATATTAATAAAAACAGGCAAAAGCTAAATAACATAATATATAAAAAGAAATATATGCATGAGTATATGCATTTGTAAGTTATGCTGCAAGAACAACACTTGTGTAAA